>JANHFM010017023.1:0-11563 GCA_032468115.1 Grayia smithii | reverse complement strand
GCTGGTTCTCTGAACTACTCAAAATTTCTGCTACCGGTTCTCCAGAACCTGTTAGAACCTGCTGGATTTCACCCCTGTTTAAAACCCAATAAAGACTATTTAAAAAAAAAAAAAAATTAAAAAATAGGATGTCCAATTCAGATCCTCTGGGAGTTATCTAAAGACTTTGGTCCGGCTAAGTTCTGCCTCAGTCCATCTAAACTTACGATCCGCTTTATCCCTTCTCGCCTGTGTGTTTTCCCTCTCTACTAGAGCCACATTTAGCTAGATACTTCCCCCATGTGTGGTTTTTAAGACTTTGCTCCAACCCTGATGCAAATCCAGCACAAGCTTCGATCGCTTCCTATTTTAAGTCAAAGTGGACCGAAGAAAGAGAACTGGATGTTCTCTGTAGCCAGACAGTCTAGTCGCTCTTCTCCTCCATGGAGTAGGACAGCTTTCCACAGCGAAATGTTTACAGAACAGCCGGCCCAGTTCAAGAGGTTCACCAACCCACCCCCAAGCCTCTGTAATTACCTTGTTTTCTACAGGATGACCAGATGTTGAGTGAAAACCAAGCGCATTCCAGTTCTATTTCTACCTCGGCTTCTCTCCAGAGGTCAACAAAACATAGCGATGTAAGTAAGTGAGTGACTAAGTGGGCTGGGTTCAAATTCTTGCTTCTTCTCGTGTAGTGAGAAAATAACGGGTTGGCCGTCGGCAGCCATTTTTGCATTCAGATTTCTTTGCAATATATATATCTTATTTTGCTTTCCCACCTTCTTCAGAAGGTAGCATCAGGGCCTTCTGGCCTTCTTCTCAAACCAAGTTCTTCTCCGATTCTGAACAGCCCAACTTGACTAATATAGTTTAAGCCTAACTGAAGTTAACTAGGTATAATTTAGAAGGGATGATCCGTATAACTGCACAAAGATTTATTTATTTTTTTCATGATGTGTTAAAAAGGTACAAGTAAAGGTGTCAGACTTGGAAACACTATTAGTTAGGTTCCAAGCTGCCACTCTCTGAACTGTGGGAAAGGAAAGGGAGGGGGGACTGGCGAGAAGGAGATGTTAGCCATAATAGTATTATATAATGGGATGAAGGTCACAACGCCTCGACATCTGGAGGAGGGTGTCAGGATGGGACTAGCGGTGATTGGATCTCGTGACTGGTGGAAGAGGGAGGGGAGGTTTTGATATATTGAGAAGAAAACCCAGGACTTTTAGTTTCGGGTTTTCATAGGATGTGCCAGTTTACCTATCTGAATAAATGGGACTTTTGAACCATGATTGAGAAGGAGTTTTCATTCAGCGAAGGTTTACTGGAACCCTAACAGAAGGCCTCCAAGTTTTTGTGGTCGGTCCAGACTTCGAACGGTTTTTGGCTCCCTTCCAACAGGTTGCCAGGTTAGCAGTGCCCATCTTACCATGAACACCTCTTTTTCCCAAGCTGCCCATCATCTCTCTGTGTCCGTGAGCTTGTGGGAGGTGTAGGCGCAAGGTTGATGATTTCCTTGACAATTTCTTTGGAGTAGCACTGCTCGAACTACCACATCGCTGGCATCTCCTTGGATGACGAAGGGTTGTTCAGGGTCAGGATGCTTCAACATGATGGTTCCTTCGCAAACATTTCTTTTAGTGTTTCAAATGCCTCTTGGCAGGTTAAATCCCACTGTAGAGGTTGTCCCAGGCTGGGTTTTGTTCCTGGGCTCCCTGTCTTTAGGAGGTCCATCATGGGTTTGGCAATCTTTGCAAAAGAGGGGATGAATTGCCTGTAGAAGTTCTCAAACCCTAGGAAGCTTTGTAGCTGTCTATGGATGCGAGGGGGTTGCCAGCCTAGGACAGCTTGCACTTTGGCTGGATCCATCTCTATTCCTTCATTTGACACTCGATAACCCAGGTAGTCTAGCCATGCCTGGTGGAATTTGCATTTTGACAGCTTGACATACAGGTTGGCTGCCAGAAGTTTTTCCATTACCTGGCATACAAGGGATATGTGCTCGTCCATGGTCTCCATGTAAATGAGGATGTTGTCCAGGTAGACAAGCACCCCCTTGTACAGGTGCTCATGCAGCACCTCGTTTATTAATTGCATGAACACCGCTGGGGCTCCCTGCAGTCCAAAAGGCATCATTTTGAACTGGAAGCTCCCTAGGGGGCAGTTAAACACTGTTTTCCACTTGTCTCCCTCCCTGATGCATACTCGGTAGTATGCTTCTCTGAGGTTTACTTTGGTGAATATTTTTCCTTTGGCCAGGTGTGATAACATGTCCTTCATGAGGGGGAGGGGGTATAGGTTGTGTATACACATCATGTTAATTGATCAAAAATCCACACACAGTCTCATGGTTCCATCTTTTTTTTCTTTGAAGAGGACTGGCACCGCAACCCATGGATTGGCTGGTTCGATGAATCCCCTTGCTAAATTTTTGTCTATGTAATTGCGCATTTCTTGCATTTCCAAGGGCATCATGGCGTACATTTTGGGCTTTGGTAGTTTTGCCCCGGGGATGATTTCAATGGCGCAGTCTCTCTCACGGTGGGGAGTCAAGACATCACATTCAGCTTTGCTGAATACTTCTGTTAGGTCCTGATATTTCCTCAGGATCTGTTCGGCCTCGGGGGTTTTGTCGGATGAGGCTGCCAGTTGTTCTGGTGGGTTCTTTTGGATGGTTCCCTGTGTGGATGGTGTTTCTGCTTGCTGGTGGGGGGGGGCCCTCTTGCTATCCTCAGTCTGTGAGTGCCCCCTTGCCACCAGATGGTTGGTCCTCACTTGTCTAGCCAGGAGAGTCCCAGTATAACTGCATCTGTCATTTTGGGAGCTATTACGAATTGAATTACTTCCCAGTGATCTGCTAGCTGTAACATCACTGGTTCGGTCAGGTGGTGGCATAGTCTCCCCCCATTAGGGACCCATCAACCTGTTCGAATTGGATTTGGTGGGTCAGTCTTTTTGCTCTGATCCCCAGTTTCAGGACTGTGTTTAGGTTGATCAAGCATCTAGTGCAGCCTTAGTCTATTAGGGCTTGAAAAAACCCCTGGGTCCCCATTTTTGGGGCTGTGAGGTCTATTGGGAAAACGAAAGGGTGAACTGGTCCCATTGGGTCATTTTCACCCTCGTCCTCGCTGTCATAGGATTCTGGCACCTGGTCATCGTTGCTTGGGGTTACCCCCCTTCAGCTGGGTGGGGAGGGACCTCTGCAGCCTGGAGGGCCTTCCGGAATGTGTTGATGGCCCATTTGGGGCCCTGTCCCCATTGTGCCCTGGCTGGTGACTCTGGCCTAAGCCTCAGGGCTGGGGTCATGCATGCAGATGCCATATGGCCCTTCCCCCCACATCTGTAGCATTTCAGTGGACTTCAAGGGAGGGCTGGTTTTGGGAACTGCCATGGTGCTGTGGTTCCCCATTGGCTGAGTGGCTTCAGGTCAGGTTGGCTCCCCTCTTTCATGTCTGGTTGCTGTCTCATGTCATTGGCGCACAATCCCCTGTCAACTTTTATTGCTACTCAGAACCACTCAGAGAGTCGGTTTGGGATGTCCCAATACGCGGTTACCTGGACAATTTGCTTGTCCAGGCTTGTTCTGAAGAAGTGTACTACCAGTTGTTCTGGCAAAGGGAGTAGTCTCCCAATGACTCTCCTAAATTCACGGATGTGCTCTTTAATGGGATGGCCCCTCTGCTTTAGATAGCTGAGCTCATCTTCTGCATATGGGTTTTCCCCCACTTCCTCGAACCTGGCCTCTAGCAGCTGTAGGAAGTCATCTGCGTCTTGTAGTTGGGGGGCTCTTCTCTTGTGGAGGCCTGCTAGCCATTCCCTTGCTTCCCTCTCTAGCCCCTCTGCGATGATATTCACCATGGCTCTGGGGGATGGGTAGAGGTGTCCATAACTCTCTAGGTGGATCTCAGCTGAGTCAAGGAATAGAGCTAGCTGGTCTGGGTCCCCATTAAACTTTCTCCTGAACTGGGGCAGTTCATTCAGCACTGTTCTTCTCTCCCCGTTGGCCTGTGTATGCTTGCATTTGATGAGGCTGGCCCTCTTCCTCCACTCTAGTTTGGAGGGGGAGAGGGGTTTCTCTGCCCTGGGCAGCCTGCCTACTGCGTGGAAAAGGCACTGGTTGCTGCCTCTTTCTGATGGGTGGAGAAGGGGGACTGTGTTCCTATCTGCTGCTTCTCGCTTCAAAGGGATTCACTGCTCCTCCCCTCTCCTTTTGTCTGCATAATGATCCCTCATCGCAAAAGATGGCCCAGTCAAATTCCTCCCTTGGTTGCTTTCTGGAACTCCCCAGGGGCTTTGGGAGCCTGGCTTGTTTCCAGCCCAGCCTCCACTCCATTCTTTCCAACTCACTTCCCCTTTTCTCAGGTGTTGGGGTGGGGGAACTCAATCTTAGCTGCTTTATAAATTAACTCATATTCATCTCTTTTTGCTTCTGTCGCTGGGGCAGGCATCTCAGCTCTGTTGTCCGGGGAAGGCTGCACTCTGGCTGTAATGAGGTTCTCTTCAGATAGCCCGTCTTCGGCCATGGTTGCCTGATTTTCCCTCCCAGCACCCCAGATATTAAGGAGCGATTGGAGAGTCCAGGATTCAGGAAACCTGGTAATCTTGATAGATTTTAAAAGCAGTTCTGGCTATCTGTGAAGTTTCCAAAAGATGCCTTAATTAATTCATGAGCCTCGAGCCAACACTTTAAAAGGAAAACAGTCATTTATTAGGAACACCATCTCGGCAATATTTCGGGTATAGCCAGAACTGACCTCATGCAGAATCATGCTCCCCTATGACCCTGTCTCTCCCCTCCTCCCTGGCCATGTCATAAGTCACATTCTCCAATTAACCGCTTTGGCTGGCTGTGAAATCTGAAGCTCTTCTACTGATTGTGGTTTACAGTAATCTGTAGAATGTGGTTTCGGTTGCAACTCACCAGCCCCCCTCCTTTTCATGGCAACTTAAAAGCTTTGCAAGTTGACAGTAGGAGTACTTTGGGCTGCGATTCCTTAAGTTGAGAGAGTGGCTGCAACAGATCCCAAGAACAACATCAGAGCTCTCTGGCCAGAAGAGAGCAGTGTTAGGAATAGCTAGGATAAAACTCACAAATTCCTAGGCTTTTGACAGAGAACCGAAGTTTGAAAAAGGCACATACAGCCCATGGAGTATTTAAAGTTTTTTTTAAGCCTTGCAAATATTTAAGAATAGCTCCCCAGAATTAATGAATTATTAATTATCTCCACAGAATAATTATATCTCATAAAAAATGAATCATTTCTCTCCTTACATTTTATACTTACAGGTAGTTCTTTAAATACACCCATAATGGACCCTGCCCGTTATGGTTTCATAAGAAGGCAGTCTTTAGATTTAATGTCTCACCTAACCTACTCACCACATCCCTGCTTTCTCCAATAAAGCATTAAATCACTGCGCAGGTCATTATGCAGAGTAGGGGCTACCTCCTGGGTAGGGAAGGTCATTGAATGCTTAGCACAGGCCCAGGTCCATCTTTGAGTGACCACATGGCACAATCCTGAAAGTGACTGCCATTTTGTCCCACCCACAAAATGTTAGCTGCATTCAGATCGCTGTGGTCTGGAGAAAAACTGCTTCATTTTTCTGCCTTAACAAAGTCTTCACAGTGCTGCAGAAGCTTTCTGCAGTGTTCAGAAATTCTACAGTACTGTGCCTGATCTTGCAAAGGCAGCAAAACGAAGCACAATGTTTGGTGGCAGCCATTTTGTTCCTACTCACAAGCAGGTTGGACAAAATGGCTGCATTTTGATTGCCACTTCATGGGATAGGGACATATGGCCTGTTATCCTGCCACATTAGGTCTAGAGAGCATCAAAATGTAAGTGTGCATAATAGGCATGTGCAGAACAGGCCCAAGCACTGCAGGGTTCAGGTGGAGTGGGATGGTGGAAGAGAGCTGGGGGAGCGCTGCAGTGAACTTGTGGTGGGTCATAAGAATGAATAACTGCAGGGCCACTGCAGCTATCATAACTTTGAAATGGGGTCATATATGGCTTTTGGGGTGGGTGTCTGTTGCAACTTCTAACATTCATTAAATCGCCTGTTATACCTCATACCTGTATATGTCTCTCTCTTAATTCTTCTTCTCTGGTTATTATTTTCTCCAATCTCAGCAGTGAACGTTCTGTGGCTATTTAACATACCTTTTGCTGCTAACTTTTGCTTTAAATGTAAGAATTTATATTTCTTTCTCTAGTATCATGTTTCCTGAAAATATGACCTACCCCGAAAACAAGCCCTAGCACAATTTTCAGGCCTGTGCCTAAAATAAGGCCTAGTTAAGCTCCACCCACTGTCTGGTTGTATGAGGTGGGGTGAGGCGCAGCCATAAAAATCAAGTTGGGGTGGGAGTGAGTGGAGGATGAAACCAGGTGGGGTGGGTGGAGGACGAAGCGCGGCAGGGGTTGCGGATCTGGCCCATGTGCCCTGTACCAGCTTACCTGAGGGTCCTTCAGCCAGGCCATACATGCCAAACCCTCACCCCACCCCATCCAACTCCAGGGCAGTCACATCCTTTCACCAACCTGCTTTATGGTTAGGGTTTGTGGGACTTTGGTAAAAAAAATACTTCAATCAGACCTTTCAACTTCTTGTGAAGTTGGAAGGTTGGAACTTGTGTATGTGCATCTGTGTCTGTGTGAGACAGAGAGAGAGTGATCTAATCTAACGTTGAAGAATTATACCAGGGCTGGGCTGGCAGTGGAGTGCTCTCTCTCTCTCTCTTTCTTCTCTCTCTCTCTCTCTCTCTCTCTCTCTCTCTTTCTCTCTCTCTCTCTCTCTCTCTCTCACACACACACACACACACACACACTTGATCATATTGTTCTCTCACTTTCTCACCCCACTTCATGGCGGCAGCACCAGCCATCTTCTTTACGGGGACCTGCAGCTGATCAGAGGCACACAGACCTGTGGGTGCCTGCCTCCCTCTACCTCTTGCTGCAGTCGGCCTCTGCGCAGTTGCCACCTCTTGTGCATGTGAGACGGATGGGGCACCCAGCCAGACCAGGCCTTGTGATAAAAAAAATAAAACCTCCCCGAAAATAAGTGCGAGTGCTTATTTTGGGGCCGAAAAGAAAATAAGATCGGGTCTTATTTTCGGGAAAACGTGGTAATAGAACATAGTTGCTGTTCTGGCTAGAGAAACAGGCCTTCAACATTTTGGGCACCAGTGACAGGTTTTGTGGAGAGAGGTTGTTCCACAGACCAGAGGGGCTGTGGTTTTGCATGCTGCCTGCATCCCACATATGGGGCTTCCCTTGTTTCTGTTTCTGGTTCAGTTTCTGGCATGCTAAAGACTGGTGCTGGTCCATGGACCAAGGTTTGGGGTTGAGGCCATCACCTCCATCCCATTTCTCCATCGGGTTTCTCACCATCATTTGCAGGAAACAAAAGTTTGTTGGAATTAAAAAAAAAGTTCACTCAATCAATTCCAACTTCTCGAAGAAAAAGATCTTGTTAAGTTGGAATTGATTGAGTGAACTCAAACTTTTATTTCCCTGCACATGATGGCGAGAAACGCAACAGAGAAATGTGATGAAGCTAGCGAGGACCTGTGCTGTGGTAGGTAGGGCAAGCTCCATGGCACGGTGCTGCAATGGTGAAACAAGCAACTGAGCAGCCCTCTCTTCTCCCTGCTGCTTCTCCTGCTTGGGGGATGTGAGGACATCTGGGTGGTGGTGGTAGATGGGGAAAGCTCCATGGTGAGGTGCTACAATGGCGAAACAGGCAACGCAGCGGCCGGTACGAGGTGAGGAGGCTGCTTTCCTTCTCTTCTCCCTGCTCCTCCTCCTTCCCTCATGCTGGCTGCTCCATTTCCCATTTCTACATTGCAACGCAGTCCTCAGGATCAACTTTGATAGCATGGGGGGACAATTTGCCTGGCCAAACTGACCCTGCAATCTCCCCTACATTGGGCTCAGCTTTGAGCGTCAGTTTGTTGGTACCTCTGTCTGAAGAACCAAGAAATGATATTACAAACATTTTTCTTTTTTATTGTTGCTAAACATAATATTTCAAAAGCAGAAAAAAAGATGAAAAAGCATAAAAATGCATTTATCACATTTTTCTTAAAACAATTAGCTGAACTCTGCCTTGTTTATCATTATTTTAGGTAGTAAAACCTCAGTATTAAATTGTCATGTTGGCACTTTGCAATAAATAAGTGGGTTTTGAGTTGCAGTTTGAGCACTTAGTCTCTAAAAGGTTTGCCATCATTGCTTCATTGAAGTAGCGATTGCCGACTTTTCTGGCTTTGTGGACCAGTGGTTGTAGTGGCAGTGGTGATGATGGGGGGAGAGGGGATGATTCCACGCAAGCAGCAGGTGAGCATGCTTGCGCTCATCTGCCACTCGCACAAAACTGCATGCTGTTGCACACTTGCCCACCATTTGTGCAGCCTAGTTCTGAATGGGCCATGGTCCAGTATCGGGCTGCAGCCCAGGATGGGGACTCTTTGTCTGAACTATATCAACTAGCATGTTCAAGCAACCAAAATGAAAGGAAAAAAATAAACATAGAAAAGAGATTATTAATATTTAGTGCCATCCTGTATTGCAGTGGTTCTCAACCTGTGGGTCGGGACCCTTTCACAGGGGTCGCCTAAGACCATCAGAAAGCACATATTTCCAATGGCCTTGGGAACCGAGACACCTCTTCTATCAATATGGGCTCAATATAAGGGGCCGCAGTCTGGCGCGACACAATTGAAAGTGAACTGAAGAGGAGGTGGCAGGAGGAGGAGGTGAAGGCACCAAGGCGGCGGTGGTGGCAGCGGAAGCAACAGCGGGGACTCCTTGGGAAACAGCCAAGTCCGCCACCCCTTTGCCTGCCTCCCCGCCTCCCTCCCCGCCGTGGAGACAGACCAGGGGGCAGCAGCACCGAGAAAAGGGAGCCGCGACCAACGTCTGCATGTGCTGCGAGGGAGAGGAGGGGGAACTACTGAAGACTGTGCCGCTTTGGAGAAAGGCATCCAGTGGGGGTCACCACAACATGAGGAACTGTATTAAAGGGTCGTGGCATTAGGAAGGTTGAGAACCACTGCTTTAGAAGGAAAACACGATGTTTATTTTTGATTTTCTTTAATTAAGCAAAAGCCGACAGAGGAACAATAGAAAAATAGAAGAAGAAAAAAAGATAGGGCCGACAATAGAAAAAGAAGAAGATCTATATACATATATCAATGGTTTATATAGAGATGCCAACGCTGGAGACCAAGACGCAGAATCCATTTTTGCTGTCCACCAAATTCAATTATCAGGCATGGCCTTCTACTTGCATCTTAAGGAACAAGTCAACGAAGGGAGAGAAAGAATTTCATTTCTCAAAACGGCAAAAGGCCATCGTTTCTCTGTCCAAGATACAGGGAGAAATGGTGTACAAGTTTCTCCATGCTGTGGTCACTCAGGAGCACCATTAGTGTCTCAGAGATGAACAACGGATTAAAAAAGCGAGTGTATGCCAAGACAAGGCCAAGGAATAGACAGCAGGCAAACAGCAACATCATCAGAATTTTGGCTGCCACCCATAACCAACGCAGAAACTTCTTTTCCTTTGACCCATCCCGGGCCACTCCCACCAGCCTGGCCTCCACGAGTTCATGCATCAGGATGCCCGTCGGCACCTGGTTCTCCTGGTCCAGCCGCATAAACGTGGCCTGTTGCACGCAGAGGTCCTGTTGGTTCTGCAGGTCTTTGATGCGGTTCCTCAGGTGTTCTCTGGCTTTCTGAATAGTTGCGACTTTCTCTTTCAGTTGGCCGGATTGGGTTTTCTCCACGCGGAAGTTGTGCTCCATCTCGGACAGTTTATCCTCCAGGTTACGCAGGTACTTTTGAACCTCTGACGGAAGGTTCCGCATCTCCTTGAGGTCATTCTCGTGAGTAGGTTTGTCGTTTTTGAAGACAGCCGCCTGGCTGGTGACCTCGTGCATTTCCTGGTTGAGGTCGTTGTTGGCTTTCACCAAAGATTTGTTCTGCAGCGCGAATTCGTGGATCACCATGTTGACGTGATCCAAACTTTCTCTGATGTCCTCCACAGTTTTCTGCAGGTGTTCCATGGTGGACTTAAGGTGATTCACTTTCTCCCGAAGACACTTTTGCTGCTCTTTGATGTATTCCTTGTCTCGGAGAAACTCCTGGTTCTCGGAGTCCAAGCTGGCTACGTTCTCTCTCAGCTCTTCTATCTGGAGACGGAGATTCCTATTATTTGCCGAGAGATCCTCCAATGACATTGTCTGCTTTTTCTGATCTTGCCCCTTATTTAAATAAATACTAAATAAAATAATTTTGGAGTCACTTTTCTTCTGATCCAGGTATTTTGAACTGGGTCTTGCGGTACTGCTGTCCAAAAGAATCAACAGTGCCAGAAATGTTGATATTTGCCATGGCAACCTCCAGCCAATGAGGTTAGGAGAAGCCCATGATGTCATTAAGAATGGCTGCTTTGGCTTGGACATGGAATTTGGAAAAAAACAACAGTCATCTGATTTCCTACACATCAGGGCCTGGCCCTTTAATTCATTAGTAAATTATTAAACAGTGAAACATGCATTAACTTCAACCAAATCTAGTCCATCTGAATCGCTTTGTGTAGGCTTTGTTACAAGCTGGCTCTATCATGCTGACTGAGGAATTCTGGGAATTGGAGTCCACAGGTTGTAAAGGAGCCATAGTTGCCCACCTCTGACCTAGAGAAACTAAAGATGGCTGACTCGGGAACAGTCCTATGCATCCAATACCAATCATCTTTAGGGGTTTCTGTAGAACAGGGGTAAGCAACTATGGTCTTTTTATGACCTGTGGACTTCAACTCCCAGAATTCCTAGACCAGCATAGCAGTTGAATTGAATTCAATTCTGGGAGTTGAAGTCCACAGGTTGTAAATGGGGTCATAGTTTTCCACTCCTGGTCTAGGTTGTAAGTTGTCAAGTCAAAATACGAGTCCCGTTTCCAACAAAAGTTGCCTTTGAGATACACAAGAAACATTATCTGTATCTAGAAAAGAAGTAAAGGTCCAGACATCCGTCTGTTTCGAGGACAGTTTGGTGATGGAAGGACAATATACAACAAAAAAAAGTAATCCAACAATTTATCAGCTGCAAATTTGGAGGGTAAAGCTGCAAGGTTGGAGGATATATTATGAAGAAAATTACCCTTCTAACATAATTGTTGATCATAGTGAACAGATCGAGAAGGTCTCTGAAAGGCACAAGATATGCTCCTTACAACAGTGTAGTTTGTGATAAGAGTCTTAGGTCGGGCTTAAATCATAGTTCTTCATTTTCTGTGTGAAGGAAAAAGCAAGAATTTAAGAGTCAATGACTAAAACAAGTAACTCTATTGACCTATAGGGGATCGTCGGAGACAAAAGAGTGTTAGGTGTAAATTCAACAGGAGGACTTCAGATGGTTGTAGGTCAGAGGTGGGTTTCAGCAGGTTCTGACCCGTTCTGGAGAACCAGTAGCGGAAATTTTGAGTAGTTCGGTGAACTGGTAAATACCACCATTGACTGGCCCCGCCCCCATCTATTCACTGCCTCCCAAGTCCCAGCTGATTTGGAGGAA
>JANHFM010016824.1:0-11584 GCA_032468115.1 Grayia smithii | reverse complement strand
AATTCCCGGGCCAGCTTTGCTGGCTGGGGAATTCTGGGAGTTGAAGTCCACACATCTTCTACCGGCCAAGGCTGAGAAACACTGTCATAAAAGATGGGGTACTTGTGTATACCAATCTTCTGAATTTGATACACTGCAAATGCATCGATTTATAAATCCCATAATTCATCCCTAGCATGAAAGTCCAATAATAAAATGTGGCTTAAAAGGGGCCACAAAGTGAATGAAGAGATTTTTCAGGATGTAGAGACTAAATTTAGTATGAAATTCTTGTGATACATAATCGTATTGCATTTTTTGACAAAATTAGTGCACCAGCGAAATCCTGTGAATATAATTTACTTGGACTTCACTAAGGCATTTGATAAGGTTGACCACAACCTATTACTTGAGAAGGTAAAAAATTGTGGAATAGACAGCATAACTACCGGATGATTTCATAACTGGCTGACCAATCAGACTCAGTATGTAGTCTTTAATGGAACTGCATCTACATGGAGGGAAGAATGCAGTGGGGTACCCGAAGGCTCTATCTTACACCCAATGCTCTTTAATATCTTCATCAATGATTTAGACAAGGGGATAGAAGGGGAATTCATCAAATTTGTAGATGACACCAAGCTGTCCAGAAGACAGACTTGTACCCTATCTAACAAAATGAAATTCATTGTAGAAAAAAGTAAGGTTTTACATTTAGGCAAAAAAACCCCAAGTACACAGGTACAGAATAGGTGGTATCCGGTTGAATAGTAGTAACTGTGAGATGGATTTTGGAGTCCTAGTGGACAATTGCTTAAATAAGAGCCAGCAGTATGATGCGGCTGCAAAAAACATGAATGCAGTCCTAGGCTGCATTAATAGAGGGCTAGAATCAAGGTTATGTTAAGTTTTAAATACCACTTTATAATGCCTTGATAAGACCACACTTGGAATATTGCATTCAGTTTTGGTTGTCATGATACAAAAAATATGTTGAGACTCTAGAAAGAGTGCAGAGAAGAGCACTTTGGATCAGATATGTAAATGAAATCTTCACTATAATAAAAAAGAACCAATTAAGAGAATACCCACAGAATCATAAAGTTTACCAGAGAAGAAGAAAACAACAACTTCCTTTTCTGGACATTCTGATCAGTAGAGATCACAAAGGCAAACTAGAAACATGACTCTACAGAAAACCCATCCATACTAACCAGGTGCTCCATTACCAACCAAAAACCCAACCTCCCACAAGAGAAGCTATGTAAGGACTTTATTTAGACAAGTCCAAACACACTGCAGCAACCTGCAGAAAAAGGAACAGCAGAAAAAGGAAAGAGAGCATCTGTACAACATACTGTATTCCAACAAAACAAAATGAATATCCACACAACTTTATCAAAACATCTCTCACCACTCAACTCAATATAGCACAACCAACACAAACCCTAACAAGAATTACACTGCCATACATCAAGAATATCTCAGAAACCACCAATAGACTACTACAACCACATGGAATCAGTATAGCACAAAACCACTAAAGCCTTTTAAAACATCCTAACCAGACCAAAAGACCCAACAACCACAGAAGAAAAAACAGGAGTCATCTACAACATACAATGTAATGACTGCAACAACCATTATGTACAATAAAAAGGCAGAAGACTGGTAGTACGCATCCATGAACACCAATCTAACTAACAATCAGAAGACATAAGGAAAATTATTTAATTTCACAATATATAGACAGATTTCACCATAGTTTCATTTTGGAAAATGTGACCATCCTAGACCAAACTAAGTCCAAAAATGCCAGGGAATTTCTAGAAGCCTACCATTCTGACAAATCAGCCATCAATAGACATTAACAATGATCACTATGATCATCAACGATCATAGATATAAACGATCACCCAGCCCAAAAAGGAACAAAAAGACCCAAACACCTCTCCACTAGCAATGAGCACCCAGATCAGCACAGATTAACTCCAAGGTTAATATCAAACCAACAATCAAGTAAACAAAAGCCCAATCAAGAAACTTCTAATGAAGTCAACAGCAAACCATCCAACCAAAGAATCTCTAAGACCATCTCCACTAACTCTGGCAGGGCAAACCACTAGAGCAGGGGTATCAAACCCAAGGCCCAGGGGCCGGATCCAGCTCACAAGGTGTTTAGATCTGGCCCGTAAGGCTGCCCTGGAAACAGCGAAGGACTGGCCTGCGGTCAGTGTGTGACCCTCCCGAGCTCCGTTTTCACTGGCAGAGGGTTGCAGGAGGCCATTGCAGGCAAAAATATAGCTCGAGAGGCCATTTTCTCTGGCAGAGCACTCAGGCCTCCACAGCACAGGCCTCCAACATGAGTGACGTTGAGCTGGCCATGCCCACTCTGTCAAACACATCAACAACCTTGATGCGGCTCTCAATGAAATCATGTTTCACACCCCTGTACTAGAGTATAAACTGAGAGCAACCAGCACTTCTTACTAGCAGATGATGTTACCTAATTTGAGTAATGAAACATCTGCAAGAAAACAAACAAGTTCAGAGAGACCAAGGACCCCTCATAGGTTAAGCTGAAAGGGAGAGGAAATAATATAGTCTTCTTTTTAGATAGTAGCACCTACTCGACCTTCACTGATCTTGAAACCTGTTCAGCAGGTCAGACCAGGTTAATACTTCAAAGGGAGACACCAGAAACGAGCCAGGGCAGTCACCTTGTTTGAAAATCAGAAGCCTATCCCAGCAAAAACAAATGTCTAGCCACTTCCATGTTATAATAAGTTACTTTTTCACCCTTCAGCATTTTTCTTTTAGCATTAGAAATCTCTTCTTCGGAATAAATTCTTGGCTTACTGCACTTTCTCAAGCACTCCAAAAACAATAATGGCAGAGATGGGAGTGTCCTGAAATGCTAAAGCCTCTACATATTGAGCTGCTTTGGGGAGGGGGGGGAGTGGGAGAGGAATGCTGCTACTGCCCTTCCTTGAAGGGAGAAAACAAACACTTGATTTCCACCCTCAATTTGGCTTCATAATAAGAATAGATGCTATTCCCCCACATTTCAATCCAAAGCTGTCAGTCAGAAAGTTAAGTGGGTACAACCATTCCAGAAAAGACTATTAAAAAGTGGCAAAAATACAGTAAGGCATGTTATGCAAGAGTGGATGTGGAAGTCAAATGTATGAGGAGGGGAGTGTTAGGCGGGGCAGGCAGAAGTATATACATGGATATGGAGTGAAAAGAAGAACGTGTCTGGAGAGCTCTGGGTAGAGGGCATTGGGAATGGCCTTGAAGGATGGGAAGAATACAAAGAATACCAAGGCAAAGGTCAAATAAAAGGAGCCTGAGCCAACTCAAGAAAGCAACATGAGAATACATGTCAGATTGGCCTCTCCCTCATTCACACAAAGGGAGAGGAAAATGCTCAAGATTGGCAAGATTACTATACTCCTACTATAGTCCTGACCTACAAGGAATTGATTTCTTAATCTGGTCTACTTTATAGGACTGACAGAATGCCACCAATATACAGTAGACACAGCTAGGGCTCAAAGATAAAGCACAATAGTCAATATACTTCCCCTCATCCTCATCAAACTGAGCCCCCAATGATCACATAGGAAGTGTGCCAGTGTTCCTAGCTAAATTCTGCCCAAATAGCTGCTGGAAAGAAGGAGAGCATATTATTTGCTGGAAATCCATACCTTCCCAGTCCAAAAGCAGAACATGAATCTAAAGGCTGTTTTTTAGTATCAACAGGAGGACATGTGTGCCATTGTAGTGATTCCCCTCCTCCAGCAAAAGGCATGGGGTAGTTTCTGCCCTAAGCATTCTCTACTTTCAAGCTTCTGCCTAAATCGGGAACATAAGCAAAATCCTCCTAATCTTTGATCTTCCTAAACTAACCAGCAAAGTCTGATTGGATTTCAATTGTGTTTGTTTACATTTATGCTGTACTTTAAACACACCCTCAAAGTAAGAGGGGGGCCTTGGAGATCTATCCAGAGTACATAATATCGTTTTTTTAAATGTACATTTAAATATTCTGTTTTAGGTAAATATCAGAAGATATTTTGATTAATCCTCAAAATGAGATGCAGAGGAAAAAGGCCCTCCATGCTTCAGTTTGCAGGGACTGATACTTGATTCAAGCTAGGTTTGCCTTTAGTATTATCAGGCTAAAGGAGGGTATTCCACTATCATTATCCCTTCTTTTCCAACTGATGTCAGCGTTGCTAAAGATATTTGTTCTTTAGTGGACAGTTTTGTTTAGTTTCATTTTAAGGGGAGAATCTTCTTTGTATACATGTGTTTTCCTCTTAAAATACCAGAATCCTTCATATACATCTGAACTGGCTAGTTCATCCTTCTTGTTTCTCACTGACCCTGTTTCAATTTTATTTAAGTGGGGATTCATCACCAAAACAATGACTGTAACAAATGTGACTCAAATCCAAAACAATGATTGCAGAAGTGTCCTGTGAATAGATCTGTCTGCAAGGATTTCCCATAATGATTGTTCTTAAGATATTTGGATTCCAGTACAATATTCCTGTTGGGATAATGTGGGAGCAAAAATTGGAAACATTTACGTTTTATGTTGCAAGCCAAAATTTATTTTTGACTCGCAATATTTCCAGAAAACCCTCCCTGTAAGTAACATGATCACATAATAAAGAGCCAGGAATCTCCATAACTTTTTGTTAAACCAAAAACATATTACACATGCATCTTCTAATTCATCCCTACCCATTTCTACCCTACCACTGCCCAACTCACACTTACTGTGCTTCATTCAGTGACTTTAAATTTTAAATGATCAAGTCTAATCCACATGTCTAATCCATTAGTCTAATGTCTAAGCACTGAGTTGTGCTTGAAATTGTAAGCCGCCCTATATCCCGGAGAAGGGCGGGATATAAGTGGAAATAATAAATAAATAATCCATTTATAGTCTTTTGAGTTGGGTAAATTATAAAATAAAGAAAATGCATGGCATTCCTTTCTTTTTTTCAAAATTCAGGCACCCAGAGATGGAAATGTAAGCTACTTCCAAGCCAATGGACACCTGCCAGTTCTCTGCCTTGCTTTGAACCAATAACCTGAGCTAGAAATTTTGGAAAGATTGCCTTTTCTTCCACAATCCAAAGATTCAGGATTTTCTTAGTACCACGTAGCACAGTCATATGCAAGAAACTGTACTGAAAAAAGCATGTCCCATTATTAGAGTAGCTTTGCTCATCACTACTGAGAATTCATTGCTCTGGCAAGTTCTTATTGACAAGCTGAGAATCAATCAACCAGAAAGTCAATTTAAGCCACATGCAAAGAAGCTACTGATAGCAGAATCACTATGTTCAAATCTACTGGTATGTTATATAAGCCTTTTTGAACTGGTTGAGCAGGTATGTTGCATTATAATCTTCATTCTTTGCAGAATTAGCTTTTTACAGAGGCACTGGGATTGTATGGGTATTTAACAGGGCAGAAGGGTAGCTAAACCCACTCTGGAAATTCTGGGGTACATGCTGAAGCAGAATCAGAATAGAGCTGAAAGGCGCCTTGGATGTTTTCTAACCCAACCCCCTGCTAAAACAGAAGATCCTATACCATGCTAATGCTTATATGATAATAATTGCTTCATAAAAATACAACCAAACCTAATTCCACCCCAGAAGAAGGCTTTTAACACAGAAAAGGAGGAGGAAGTGGAGGTCATTACCTTTTTCTGAGTTATTGCATTTTAAAGTGTTCCCCTCTCCCCATATATACAGACCTTCTCCATGAAAACAAATGCTCTGAATTTTGCTGTAAAATGGAGAAGCATTGTGGAGAACAATTTAAAGTAGAAAAGTAATGGACGAAGAAGGATTAAGCCCTCTTCCTTCACCACTTCTCCAGAATGAATTTTAAAAGAGGTCATTCAGGCTAAAATTACAAGTATTCTCCCATAGCATGTAATTTAATTTTAAAAACAAATAAACATGGAAAGGATGGCCTTTTGTGCCAGTAAAATGACACAGGGCAAATAACCTTCTTTGTCATTAGATGAATCCTTTACTAGCAATCCTCTTAAGAAATAGTGTACCAAAGTTATAGCTAATTTGATGTCATTAGATAAAATCTTATATCAGAGAATTCACGAAGAATATTACAAAGTTTCAAAACTTCATTCCCTGGCTAAATTGTTCCTGGGTATGTGGGTGTGTAATTCATTATTTTGACATATTTGGGGTCTTTATAAGTGACAGCAAAAGATTCAGGTATAAAATTGAGGCAGGGGTGAAATGCTACTGGTTCAGACTGGTACTGGAGAACCAGTAGCAGAGACTGGGGCTGGTTCGCTGAACCAATAGCAATCACTGGCTGGCCAAGCCCCTGAACCAGTCTGTGGCCCGCAGTCCTGCCATGCTTCCCTGCCTTCCACATGGCCTTCCCAGCATTTCCGTGGCCAACTTGCAAAGACAGGCAAGCGGAAGGCCACATGGAAGACAGGCAAGCATGGCAGGGCTGCGGGGAAGGAGCTAGCAGCTTACTCCTTTCTCTGCATCCCTGCCATGCTTCCCTGACTTCCACACTGCCTTCCTGGCAGTCCCCCATGCCTGCTTGCCTTTCAAGGTCAGCATCCAGACCGGCCTGGCCAGTGGTTGGCCCTTGGTGGAAAGGCAGACTTTGAGCTGGCGCTGAGAGGGATGGCGACGATGCTCTGGTAGGGCAAGCGGACATCCCTGGGCTGCTACATAGCCACCTGCCCCATTTCTGCAAAGGCAGAGCCCCCCCACCTCAGGGCAATCCAAAGAGGGGAGGGGGATGCTGCAGAAAAGGCTGCCTTCCACCCGTGCCCGTGTGCCTTCCATGCCAGCTCCGCAGGACTTGGGGCTCCGAAGCAGCCCACTGGCTTCCCACCCAGCCACTTGCCTGGTCTCTCTGACCAATGGCACCATGCCAGGAACTTGGCCCGCAGAGTCCGGCACTCCTGGAGAAGGAGGCTTGGCTGCAGCGCTGCTTCCTGCCAGTGAAGAACCAGAGCAAGAGGCGCAGAAGCCTCTGGCATCCAGCAGGGTGGCAGCCCCCCTTGTGGGAGAGGGCCAGGCCTGGCTGTGCCGCCACAGAACCTACAGTGCTCTCCCTTTGGCCTAGGTGGCGGTGCTTACCCAGCTAGAGAGGGACATGGCGCAGGCGGAGAGGCCAATGCAGCCCCCATCAAGTCTGCCCTGGCTGAGCTATGGCAGTGCCTCTGCAGCAACAGATGTGCCTTCACCTCCATGTGCTGTGCTTGGAAGGGGCCGCTGCTGCCACCACTGCCGCTCCCCCTCCCTGCCTGGCTGCACAATGTGCACACATTTGCCTGCTCTCCCAAAGCAACCCCACATTGTTTGCTTTCATTTCACAGTGGGAGAAGGAAGAAAGTGAACGTGTGCATGTGCAGCAGCCCTGGATGTCTGTGGCCTGTCTGCCCACCCAGAGCACCACTGCGCCACTGCTGTTTGCTTTCATCAGCCACAGCAGGCAATGGTATGCATTTAAGAAGGAAAGCGAGCATCTTCTCCTGAACGCGACACCAGTGTTCGCTTTCCTCCTCCTCCAGAATACCAGCGTCGTGTTCAGGAAAAGAAACTCATTCTCCTTAAATGCACACCATTGTCAAAATGGAAGCGAATGGCGGCAGGATTGCTTTGGGAGGGCAGACAGATGTCTGTACATTGTGCAGCCAGGCAGGGAGGGTGGCAGTAGTGGCGGTGGTGGCCCCTTCCAAGTGCAGTGCACGGAGGTGAAGGTGGGTAAGGCAGCCGCAGCATGCCTGTTGCTGCGGAGGCACTGCGATCGCTCAGCCAGGGCAGACTCGGTGGGGGCTGCATTGGCTTCTCCCCCCACACCATGTCCCAATCTGGCCAGGTAACCGCCACCACCCAGGCTGAAGAGAGAACGCCATGGGATCCATGGTGGCACGGCCCCCTCCCTACATGTTTAAGAAGGGGAGCACAGGTCCAGTAAGTTTCTCTATAAGAAGCCTGCATCTACTGCATCTTTCGGCACAAGAAGCACCTCCAGGTGCACTGGAAAAAAGAGGCTGTGGCTGCAGACATCTCGTGAAGGGAAAATAGGGTTTTAAAATAGAAAAAACAAATTTTAAAGGTTTTCCCATCGGGTTCTGTGGGCGTGGTTTGGTGGGGGTGGGGTGATGTGACTTAGTGGGCATGGCTGTGAGTGACATCAACTTGGTCACACCAACTCAGTCACAGGAACCCACCACCACCAAGCCACACCCACAGAACCAGTAGGGAAAATTTTTAGATTTCACCCCTGAATTGAGGTGGTCTTTACCATTTATCTGTTCAGCATTGAGCAAATTACCAGAAGTCTGGCATTTTTTCCCCCTGTTCATTAATAATGAACAGGAAAAATGTCACTAACAATGACATAAAAAATACTTCAAGAAATTGAAGATGGCATGGGATTCAAAACCATGAAAGTTTATGCCACAATAAATAACCTCACAACTTGTTATAACAAGAGATCATTAATACAGTTTGAAGTTGTTGAATTTTTACTTTGGAAAGCACTGGATTTTTATAAGCACTAGATTTTTAAATCTAAATCTAGATTTAAATCTAGTTCATAAAAAAGGGTTTTTAGGTAAATCCATGTTATAAGGGATATTTAATTCACAAAAACTGAAGCCTTGGAGAATTTAATACCATTTGAAGAGTGATAAAATTCCATTCTTTTTCACTAGTGTTCAAACATGATTTCCTATCATGAGAAAAAAAAATTCTTAGCCCCCTCCCATCCCAGATATGGTATGCTCTCATAATTTCTAACATATCTTTAATTTCAGAAATAAATATTTTCCAATATGTACATATTCTGGTTTATTCAGAAATAAAGAAGAATCAGATAAACTTATGCCCAAATTCAAGTTGCACTATGATTATTCAACTCAGAGTCTCTTGAAACAGTTGTGGAGCTGAATATAGATTCAAAGCTTTACTTGCAGTTCCAAGTACAGTGAACAGAAGGGAAAAATTCCTAAATAGCTAGCTGTGTATCAAATGTGTTTAATCTAGAAGCTTCATGCTACCTGCCAATCATGGGTCTGTTGTCAAGGCATGTCATAAGCATCCCTAGATTATGCAAATTGCTGATTTCATTCCTTAATGCAAGTACTGTACACACATTGACATTTCTATGCTTCCTGATATTCTGGTTCCATCTTTCATTAACATTTGCTTCAGACTTTGCTTCAATGCATCCAAGGGAAGAACCCCTCTTCCTGCCATATGCTCCTACTCAACCCATCTGCTGGCTTACTTGAGGTATTATATTGCACTCCAGACAAATACTCAGGGCAGGGACGTGCTATCAGCTGTCCTGCAAGGCTGCGTGGCCAACATGTCCCAATTAGATCCACTAAGGCATTGCACTGAGGGCCTGCAGGGAAGGAAGAAGAGAATAATTTTAAAAAAGCAGAAAAATATTGACATCACATATTATATATTTGTTTAGAAGTTTGGGACAATTTAGTATAATCCTGTAGAAATAAGGTAAGGGTGGCATGATACAAATAGCTTGGTATACATTATCAAAAGCAGATGGTGTTGACTTCCGGTGACGTCAGAGACTGATGGAGCAGACTAGGAGTTCTTCTCTGAAAGTCTAGCCCCAAAGTTTGCGTTTTCGGCGGCGATCCGATCGCCGGCCCTGAGCGGGAAGCTAGGGGATAATAGAGGGAGACAGGCCAGCCCCGTTCAGAGCTGCAGCTGTACGAAGAGGCTGTGGAGTCTCCCGGAGTCGAAACGAAAAGAGGAGGACCAGCTTTAATGGCCTCCCGAAGTCTTTGACAGCCACGAGTAGGGAAGTATAAAAGATCAATTCGACAACTTTTCTACAGAGATTGGACTCGGTAACAATGTTTTGTTGAAAGCTGGGGCTTAAACAGAGCAATTTCGGAAGCCCAAAGTGACTGAGAGAGGCAGCGGTGAACGTGGGCGAGTGACAGGAAGAACGAAAGTTTTGCGATTACTCTAATCTTGAAAGTTGGGGATTCCCCTGTGGATTGGAATTGATTAGACACCCAGGATTTTGGAATTTGCGACTTGAATAACTGTGGATAACTTCGATAGACCCTCTAATCTAAATTGGTGTGGTGAACGGTCGATGAGATACGATTGAAGTGGAACGGAGTGAATGGACATTTTGATGGATGACTAGACAAAATTGCTGATCCGGATATTAGTGGTGTGAAAAGTTGCTGGACATCGGTGATTTACTATAAGAACACCCAGTGAATTGGTGCTAGTCAAGAGACAATTTTGAAGTATATCTTTACTCTTATTAATATATATTTGTATCTTTGTGTTATATTGATAAGTACCACTACAATACTTAGGAACTATATATTGATTAATATTTTACAGTATAAGATTGAACTGTTACTAATTGATTAGATTAATATTGTGATTAATAGTGTACTTATTTAGATGAATATATTTATATTAATTGATAGATTAAGTACTCTCAAAGGAATTTTTGGTTTTTTTGAAAATTTTACTTATAAAAATCCTCAAAAAAATGGCAACATCTTCGGCAGTAGTTAAAAAGAAAATTACACCAAGTAGCTTCTTTGCATCGCCAAGTGTAAGGAAATCCTCAGAAGACATTTCTAAAAATATAAAAACCGTGGAAATGTCTCAGGGTTTACAGGAAATTTTACAGGGTATCCAAGATACACTAAACAAAAACCAAAATACCACATCTAAAATGCTCGAAAATTTAGAGAAGAAGGTGGACAATATTTCGGTTGAAATGAAACAAATGCATGGAAAACTGGAAGATTTACAAAACAAGATAACAGCTCAAGAAGAACGAATTACAGTAGTGGAAGATAAAACAAGCAAGAACGAAGGGAAAATTGAGCGTGCAGAAGTGAGGTTTCAAGCGGAGAAAAAGAAATTAGAGGATGAATTAATATTTTTGGAATTAGATCGCTCCAATTTTTTCTTAAGGGTACAAAATATTAATGAAGAGAGAGAGGAAAATCCAAAAGAAATCATGATTGGAATACTAGCAGAAATTTTGAAAATTGATGAATCAGAGGCTAGAGGATTCACAGATGAGGCATTTAGAGTATATACCTCTTATGCCCGATACCACAATCTCCCTAGGGAAATTCACGTTAGGATAACACATAAAACAATAAGAG
Source organism: Grayia smithii (assembly GCA_032468115.1). NCBI lineage: Eukaryota > Metazoa > Chordata > Lepidosauria > Squamata > Grayiidae > Grayia > Grayia smithii. The sequence continues at coordinate 396 of JANHFM010016824.1, read as the reverse complement.
AAGAAATTTTAAAAATTGGTAGAACACAAAAATTCACATACAAAGGGAATCCAATTAGAATCCTCCCTCAAATACCCAAATTAATAAGGGAAAGAAGGAAAAAATTTGATAATTTAACAACTCTGTTGAGGAAAATAGGAGTGAGATACAAATGGTGTCATCCGGACGGAATTACATTCTTCTGGCAAGACCAAAGACTAAGATTAAACTCGGCACAAGAGGCACAAGACTTTCTTGAGGCTTATCAGTACATTGAAGAGTCGGAAAGTGAAGAGGAATCTGAGAGCAAAAGTGACGAAGACGCAAAAAACAAAGGAACAAGACAATTAGAGAAGACAACTCACCCAAATGGAAAAGAACAAAGGCAACAAATTGAGACAAGGGCTAGAAAACAAA
>JANHFM010016688.1:0-11599 GCA_032468115.1 Grayia smithii | reverse complement strand
TTATCCTACAGTTCTAAGCTTCTTGGAGGTTGACAAATGAACTCCTCCAACAGGCCAGCCTCTATGGGAAACATCCGAGCAGTCGAAAGCAAATCTGGAGATGAAGAAATAATTCCCTGCTGGATTCTGCTAATGAGTTCATCCGGGTGGGTGCCAGAGAGGGCAGCCATTTGTAGGTCCCTCCCAGATTCCCCAAGGAGTTGGGCTGATACGGGGAGGCAAGGAAGGCAAGGATGGGTCGTACTTGGGAAGCTGGGATGGGTCACCATCAAGGGGTCCTTTGCAACTCATCAAGGAGAACTAAGGAGAAATTTCCTAACAATTCGAACAATTAACCAGTGGAACAACTTGCCTCCAGAAGTTGTGGGTGCTCCAAGAAGAGACTGGATAGCCCCTTGTCTGAAAAGGTATAAAATGTCTCCTGCTTGAGCAGGGGGTTGGACTAGAAGACCTTTAAGGTCCCTTCCAACTTTGTTATTCTATTATTGCCCTTCTTGTAATCACCCTTAGCCCCTTTGAAACCTTCCAAAGCAGAGACCTTCCGGTGGCCTCTGTTTGCCTGTCCTTCAGCCGGTTATTTCTGGAAACCAGAATTTCTCAGCTCCTGCCTGGCTCCTTCTCAGCCTGCTTGATCTTCTTCCCTTTCTCCTTCACATTCCTTCTCCGGTTTCAGGACCTGCTGATTAGAAGGTGCGTCTCGGGTTGAGCTGGATGGCAGGACAATTAAAGGGACACGGAGCCAGCCCAGAAAAGTGCCCAACTGACAGTCCCTCCTCCAACCAAGAATCCTGAGAAGTTAGAAAGACGGGCCGAAGGATACGATGGGGAAATCAATCAACATAGCTGCTCACTTCAGGAACCAATCAGATGGTGGACAGGACAGGACACGGAGTGATAGAATCAGAATCTAGCTGCAAGGGACCTTGGAGGTCTTCTAGTCCAGCCCCTGCTCAAGCAGGAGACCCTAGACCGGTGTTTCTCAACCTTGGCCTCTGGAAGATGTGTGGCCTTCAACTCCCAGAATTCCCCAGCCAGCTCTGCTGTTGAAGTCCACACATCTTCCAGGGGCCAAGGTTGAGAAACACTGCCCTAGACCATCCATCAGTCAAGGACAGGAAGGCCAAACTCAATAGAATGGCAATACAGGTACTCCTTGGATTACAACCACAAGTGAGCCAAAATTTCTGCTGCTAAGCGAGACATTTGTTACGTGAGTTTTGCCCCATTTTTACAACCTTCCTTGCCATGGTTGCTAAGTGAATCATTGCAGTTAGCAACACAGTTGTTAAGTGAGTCTGGCTTCCCCGTTGATTTTGCCTGTCAGAAGATGGCAAAAGGGGATCACGTGACCCAGGGACATAAATATGAGACGGTTGCCAAGCATCTGAATTTTGATTACATGACCAGGGGGATGCTACAACGGTCGTAAGTGTGAAAAATGGTCGTAAGTCGTTTTTTCTTTGTAACTTTGTAACTTTGAACAGTCACTGATAGTCGTGTTGTTGGGGGGGGGGCTCCCATAAACTCTGCCCCGGAGGGGAGAGGGTGGGTGGCCCCAGGACTCAGAAAGGGGGCAGCTTTCCCTTCCCTGGGGAGGCTCTCCCTGCTTCAGCCAGGATTCCTAGCCTGAGCAGGGGGCTGGACTGGATGGCCTCAGGGACCCCTTCTTGGGTTTTATGGATCTCCTTGCTCTCCTCCGGGTGGGGGGTGGGAATTAAGCCGAAGAGTTTTAGGCAACTGAAGCAAAGCCCCTTTCTCTGGCTTCCTGGGGCTCCTCTGCATTCCCCATGAGCTCCCCAGGGAGATGTGGGGGTTTTGCTGACTCTGAGCTTCCGAGGCTGTCAGTGGGCAATGTGCTGACTGGCCAAATGCAATCTGTTCAGATGAATTACCCCAGGAAGGAACATGGCTTGATTCGCCTAAGTAGGGCAGCCTGGAGCTGGCGCGAGAGTGGCTGAACTCCAACGCTCGGTCACGGGACGGACCGTCATTGTGCGAGTCCCTCCTTAACCAGGTCAGCTCTGGGGCTCCGTGTGAACAAGCTGCTAAGGGGGGGGCAGGATTGATCTTGGCTTGTTTTGGGTAGGGTCAGAGCAGGCCCAGCTTCCCTTTGCAACCTCCTAACTCGGTGCACTGTCAGAATTCAGAAAGCCTTCGGGTTAAGGATGCCACCTGAACTAGAACCCAGACCCCAAAGACCTCAAGTCCCATTTAAAAAATGCTGAAGTGTTCAGAGATCGTCCATTGCTTGTCCTGACTGATGCAATGACACAGCTGTTGGATTCACAGAATAGTGCGTCTGACTTCATGTCAATCATGTCGGGTGTAAACAGCTGTTTCTCCACATCTGTATTAGCTAGAATCAAGCCATCATGGGAAGCAGCCCATCCTGGGAGGCCACCAGCCCTGGATTGCCCCGTCCCTCTGCCACCACCCCATGTGGCTCTCTGCGCCAGGAAGTCGGTCTGCAGCGGGTGGTCCCAAGCAGGGTGAATCCCCACAGGTTAAGGGATGTTTGGGGCGGGGGGCTAAAAATCACCTCCCAAATGAAGCATCTTCCCTTGGACTTCAAAGGGTGGCAATAATGCAGCACCTGCTTCCCAAGAGGCTGAAAGCGGGGTGACCAAGGGCTTCTCTCAGGGGACCCCGAAGTACAGAGAGCTCCACTTTTGTGGGGAGGGGAGAGTTGAGGGGTCCTTGGTGGTCTCTGAGCTTAGTTGTGTTTTTGCAGACATTTCATGACCCAACTAGGTATCATCAGGAGGAGGAGGAGGAGAACTATGGGATTCTTGATGTTGAGCTTGCTTAACACTGATGATGTTCCGTAGTTTGGTTAATGAAACGTCTGCAAGAAAACCACCAAGCTCAGAGAGCACCAAGGACCCCACAGTCCTCCTCTTCCTCTCCACAACCCCCCTTCCCTTCTAGCACTGATGATGTACCCTAGATGGGTCATGAAACGTCTGCAGGAAAACAACCCTGCTCAGAGAACCCCAAGGACCTCACATTTCAACCCTGAGCTACAAGTATTCTCCTCTGTCAGGCAGTTGCAGTACAACCCCCCTTCCCTGCTTGGGAGCATTCAGTCCCTCCAGCTGCTTTGCCAGAGCTGCCAACCAAATCCTTCCTGAGAAGAGAAGAGGATATTCCAGAAGCAGAGGGGCTCAGCCTTCAGCCCCAGAGCCCCCTACAGACAACCCCATTTCTGCCTCCCCCTCACCACCAGCCCCTCCCTCTGCCTGGCTCTGGTTCTTGTGGTGGAGCTGACCCAGGTCAACATCTAAGCAACAAAGGCAGAGAGAGAGAGAATGACAGACAGACAGACAGAGGGACAGAGAGAGAGAGAGAGAAGGAGAGAGGTTGAGAGAGGTGAGAGATGAGAGAGAGAGATGAGAGGGAGAGTTGGATACATGCTAGATAGATACTAGATGATAAGGAGAGAGAGAAAAATAAGAGAGACAAATAAGAGAGATGGGGGATAGATGATAGATGATAAGTACAAAGAGAGTGATAGATGACAGATATGAGAGGATAGATAGATGAGAGAGAGAGAGAGAGAGAGAGAGAATATATGGGGATCAGAAAATTCAAATCCTGTGTTTAATATCTCAGATTTAGAAGATGGAAGGAGAAACGGACCGTGAATAACATCAAAGAGAGCCATTTCCTTGCCAGTCCACAGCAAAAAGAAAAAAAAAATGTTCGGAAGGATCTAATCCTGAGAAGGTCAGTCACTTCCAAGAGGAAGGGGCAGAAATCCCTTGGCCCCCCTCAAACCCAGTAGAAGGCCTCCCGGGAGGTGGCTTCTTCCTGGCCAAGGCAAGTGCCCAAGTCCAGGGTGGCCTCCTGCCCCTGAAGGTGGCAGCCTCCCTACTTCGGACGTCCTTAAAGGTGCCCAGATTGACATTGGATCCTTCCTTTCATTCTTCATATGGAATCCGACTTTGTCTCAGCTATCCCCACCCCTCACCCCCGTTAACCTGAGCCCCCAATTCCGGGCTGTCAGGAACTTTTGAGGCCAGTTCCTGGCAAGTTTGGTGCCCCTTGTACATTTCCCTTACAGGCACACTTTCTTCTCTTAGAAACGCCAACTTGGTTTTTCTGTCCTTTTCTTTTTTCCTTCCTTGATAAATGCTGAATGACAAAAACGCACCTGTGTGCACCCAGTTTCCTTGCGATTCAGGCGCACGTGATCCCTGAAAGATTTCTCTTTTGCTGCAAAGGGCAGGGTGGCCGAGCTCACCAGCTGCCCCTGGGCCAGGCGCAAAGGATCAGGACCCAAGCCAAAACACAAGAAGTTAGTCGACTCATATCCCAAGGGTGCTTTTTTCAAGAGGCAACTGGACTTTCTGGTTTTTCTTTGGAGATGTTTCACTTCTTGGATGAGAAGCAAAACGTCTTCAAAGAAAAACCAGAAAGTCCAGTTGCCTCTTGAAAAAAGCACCTTTGGGACAACCAGGACCTGGAGGACTGAGAAGCTCCATAGTCAACTAATAGCACAGCAATATCCCTTAAGACTTATGTACCGCTTCACAGGGCTTTACAGCCATCTCTAAGCGGTTTACAGAGCTGGCCTCTTGCCCCCAACAATCTGGGTCCTCCTTTTACTGATCAGGGAAGGATGGAAGGCTGAGCTGACCTTGAGCCGCTGAGCACTGAATGGTCAGCACTAAATTGGTGCTAAATAAGGGTCAAGAGCATTCAAGGAGGGCTGGACGGATTGTTTGTGGCAACATAACATCTCTAAGCTGATGGCATGTTTAACTCTGCCCGCCACACCCAGCTCTGCCTGTTCTTCTCCCACCCTTACGGCCACCCACTCAATCAGGCTGGCTGACTTGGAGCTGGGCCCAGCCAGGACCAACACAAACCTCATGGTGGAGGTAGAAAACACAAATATAAGCAAAATATAAGTAGCCCTTGACTTATAACCATTTGTTTAGGCCTCCTTCAAAGTTACAACTGCACTGAAAAAGTGACTGTTCACATGTACAATTGTCCCCCTGGGCACATAAGGTCCCCATGGGTACATGATCAGAATATGGATGCTCGGCAACTGGCTCATACTTATGCCGGTTGCAGTGTCCTGGGGTCATGTGATCCCCTTTTGCAACCTCTTGGCAGGCAATGTGGAAGCCAGATTCGCTTAACAACCATGTTACTAACTTAACCATTGCTGAGATTCGCTTAACAACCCTGGCATGAAAGGTTGTAAATGGTCCAAAACTGATTGAAGAACTGTCTTATTTAGCCACATAAATTTTGGGCTCAATTGTGGTCGTAGGTTGAGGACTACCTATACTCCTGCCTCCCCCAGTGATCCCCCTGCTTGCCAGACCCCAACGCACCCCACTGCCAGGCTTCTCAATCGGGCCTCTAAACCATTTCTTGAGCTTTGTGAACAACCTGTGGAGCCACACACGGAGTTGGGGTCTTGGAGCTGAACTCTGATCGGGTGAAAAGAAGGACCAGGGGTCTCCCAATACCCAAGCCACTCCTGGTCACCAAACTACAAAAAAAGAGGTTGAGACTTTGAGAAAGTTCAGAGAAGAGCAACTAAGATGATCAGAGGCCTGGAGGGGAAAACCTATGAAGAACGGCTGCAGGATTTGGGTATATCTAGTCTAGAGAAAAGAAGGATTGGGGGGAGGACGGACAGGATAGCAGTATTTCAATATTTGAGGGGCTGCCCCAAAGAAGAGGGGGTCAAGCTATTCTCCAAAGAAGGCAGGACAATGGATGGAAACTAATCAAAGAGAGAAGCAACCTGGAACTAAGGAGGAATTTCCTAAGAGTGAGGACAATTAGCCAGTGGAACAGCTTGCCTCCAGAAGTTGTGGGTGCTTCATCACTGGAGGATTTTAGGAGGAGACTGGGCAGTCAATTGTCTCAAATGGTATAGGATCTCCTGCTTGAGCCGGGGGCTGGACTAGAAGGCCTCCTAGGTCCCTTCCAGCTCATTCTATTCTATTCTAATATTTGAGGGGCTCCAACAAAGACAAAGGGGTCAAGCTCTTCTCCAAAGCCCCGAAAGGCAAGAGAAGAAGCAACGGATGGAAACCAATCAAGGAGAGAAGCAACCTGGAACTAAGGAGAAAAATTCCTAACCATGAGAACAATTAGCCAGGAGGACTTTAAGAAGAGACCGGATAGTCACTTTATCTGAGAAGGTGTGTAAGGTTCTCCCGCTTGAGCCGGGGGCTGGACTAGAAGACCTCTAAAAGATCCCTTCCAACTCTTTATTCTATCTTCTTCCTCCAAGCGAGCTGCTCTCCTGGAGACCCCCTGGCTGCGTTCTTGGCAGTGGGGCAGCATGGCAGCCAGACCCCACTTAGCTTCTGGAAACCAACCAAGATCAGCAAAGAGTTGCCAGCTGCTTCGCATCAGGAACTAAAATGACCTTTCCAACTTTGTAATTCGATGACAACCGAACTTGCCCTCTTGTAGGAATGCAGCCATGGGGGGAGGGGGCAGGCCGGGGGGCATTAACTGGCCTGGTGGAAACATGGCTAAACTGAGTTGCTCCTCTCTCCTGCACAAGCCCCATCTCAAACAGCTCTGGGTGGAGACCCTTGGCACTTTGCTCTGAACCGCAGCCAAAGGGAGCATCCAACTATTACTATTATGGTTCGTCGCACAATCAGCCAGATGTTCAGACTGCACTTGGCACTTTTGTCCAAATCGAGTCTTTCCCAGAGACCTGGAAGAGGCAGATGTTGTGGTTTGATGGCGTTAAAGATCTTGTCGCAGGATGCAAGTTGTTTCGAGTAAAGCTGCCTTTTTGCAATTGACTGATGCGGATTTTGTCAATGCCGACCGTGTTCAGCTGGTTGTTGTTGTTGTTGTTATTATTATTGTCATTGGTCACATAGCCAGCCAGATGTTTAGTCTGGATTTGGCCTTTTCATATACTTATCAAGTCCTTCCCAAGGAATTGGGAGATGCATTTGTGGATGTTTGATGAGTGGTGCGGTGGCCAACAGGTGGAGCTCTCTCTTCACAATCAGGAGGCTGTGAGTTCGATCCTAGGTAGTGGCAGATATTTCTCTCTCTGGGCACTCTAAGAATATATCTGCTGGGAAAAAACTCTGCATTGGCAACAGGAAGGGCATCCGGCCTGTAAACACTCAGCTCCATTCAGTTGCTCAGACTCCACCCCAAAAGGGATTATGGGATCGTCAGAAGAGGAGGAGGAGGAGGAGGATTTGTGGATGTTTGATGGTGTTAGAGGAATTATCATGGGATTGAAGATGTTTCAAGTAAAGTTGCCTTCTGCGATTGACCGACACGGAGTTTGTCAATGCCGCTGGTGTTCAACTGGTGCTCCAGGGATTGCAGCCAAGGCGTCTGTGACTACCTTGCTTTCTTTTGGCACAGTCATTCTATTTCTATTTGCAGGTATTTGTATTTTGTTATCTTCCGCAATTCCTCCTCTTTTATTCTGCTGTCTCCCGACACTGTCATGTCCCTGGTGTCTTATGTGGCAGGACCCTGTCTATCAGGTGCCTGTCTGTCAGTAAGGCTGGCTGGAGAATTCTGGGGAATGAAGTCCACAGGTCTTAAAGTTCCCAAGGTTGGACACGGCTGTTAGAAAATTATAGCTTTAGTCTGGCAAGATTCTGTCCATCAGTGTAAGTAAATAAAGAACCAATTGCATTTCACTATGTCTTCTTTGAGCTTGGGCTGCTGCTACTACTCAAAATCTGTCCTGTGCTGCTCCCCAGTCACAGATCAGGCCTCCTGCTATGCCAGCCGAGAAACCGAGTCCCCTCCAGACAGGAGATACAGGTGAAGAGCATATGAAAGAGATGCTTTTTGACCTGGCAAAGATGGAAGAAGGTAGAGAAGAGGAAAGTGGGGAGACATTGCTTGCAGAAAAAACAGCCTCGGCCCTACCTCACAGGGAAAGCTGCAGCAGCTGAGTGAGTCACACAGATGCCTTCCGTGGCTGCTTCCTGCCTGCCTGCCTCTCTCGGTGTGATGCGGAAAGGCCAGCAGCCTCAGCAGGAGAAGCTGCAGCAGCTGGAGATGGGCAGCCTGGCTCCCTCTGCATTCCAGGGAAGGCAGCCGCCATCCATCGGCCTCTTGGGAAGCAGGGAAAACACGCGGCTGAGCCCTTCAGCCTTGGTTCCCATCAGGAAGAAATCAGCACCACTTTAACCAGATACCCCATCTGTCTGTCTGAGTTTCTGGCTGGCTCAATCAATCAGAATAAAGCTGGAAGGGACCTTAGAGATCTTCTAGTCCACCACCCCCCCCTGCTCAAGCGGGAGATTCTATACCATGTCAGACAGCTGGCTATCCATCCAGTCTCTTCTTAAAAGCCTCCCTCCCTCAACTTCTGGAGGAAAGCTGTTCCACTGGTTAATTGTCCTCACTATTATGAAGTTTTTCCTTAATTCCAGGTTGTTTCTCTCCTTGTTTAGTTTCCATTCATTGTTTCTTGTTCTGCCATCAGCTACTTTGGAGAATAGGTCGACCCACTCCTCTTTGGGGCAGCCTCTCAAAGATCCAGGAGGGAAGATGCCCCTTTGGTCTTTCGACCTTCTGCCCATCAGGAGCACAGCAGCCCCTTTCTCCTCCGCAGACCCTCAATTCTGCAGCTTCACTGCCTTCCTGGACTGGCACTCAGGAGAAGTGGCAACCTGGTGGGTGCCAAGGTGCATCTAATTCCAATTTGGGGGGGAAAGCTATTCTTGGGCCAGTAACCCCACCATCCAAAGGGTGAGGGTGGGTTGGAGGCTAAAATATACAAAGAATGGTTGCAGGAATTGGGTATTACACAAGATCTAGAAGTGACACGATAGCAATCTTCCAATATTTGAGGAGTTGCCACAAAGAAGGTGTGTATGTGTGTGTCAACCTATTTTCCAAAGCATCTGAAGGCAGGACAAGAAGCAATGGATGGAAACCGATTAAGGAGAGAAGCAACCTAAAACTAAAGACTAATTTCCTGATAGTGAAGACTATTAACCAGTGGAACAACTTCCCTCCAGAAACTGTGGGTGCTCCATCACTGGAGTCTTTCAAAAGTAGACTGGACAACCATTTGACCAGTATGGCATAAGGTCTCCTGCCTTGGACACAAGAGGTTGGACTGGAAGACCTCCAAGGTCCCTTCCAGCCCTATGATCCTGTCTTGCCTCTTCCTCTGCCGTCTCAGCTGCTCGTTCTTGGTTTTCCTTGCCACTGGAAAGCCCCCCCCCCCCATTAGGGTTCCAGTAAGCCTGACCTTTGGCTTGGAATACCACAAACAAAATTTTCCAGGCTGACATCCCCAACAGTTCATGCATCTCTCCAGATGTGACAAAAGACAAGTTGATGGGAGCTGGAGATCAAAATATCTAGAGGATTTCAGGGGGGTGGGAAGGAAACATGGTTTCTTGATGACATTTTTAATTGACTGACTTTTGCCCCTCTTCACATGGAATTTAAGATGCTATCCTTTGTTGCAGAGTGTCCAACCTTGGCCATTTTAAGACTTGTGGACTTCAACCCCCAGAATTCCCCATCCAGTATGCAATGAGAAAGAGGTTGAATGCCCAGATAAACAGGGATTGACACCAGACAAAGTATCAAGTGGAAAGCAATATCCTACTCAAAGAACTACAAAAGAGAAGAATACACCCATAGCATCACTGGCAGGGCAGGTGTCTGTAGAAGCTTGCCCTTCCAGTGATGCTGGGGGGGGGGGGTGTTTGCCAGACAACCATGACCTGGATGACTGAGAATCTCTACAGACTTTTAGCTATGCAATTTGGGATGAACACCCTTTGAATGGTGTGGAAGTAGCAATGGATTTCCAGAAAAAAATTGCAGACTCCAGGAACCAGGAGATCACTCAGGTGATCCTGAGGACACAGATCAACCTCCAGGTGCTTCAAGGACCCTGTAAATCAGTATTTCTCAACCTTGGCCACTGGAAGATGTGTGGACTTCAACTCCCAGAATTCCCCAGCCTGTTGGCGGGGTAATTCTGGGATTTGAAGTCCACACATCTTGCAGTGGCCAAGGTTGAGAACCACTGCTCTAAAAGGATGCAAATGACCAGCTGTCTGCAAGGTGTATAAATCCTTCCATTCCCCACCATCCAGTCAGAACTGAAGAAGCTTCTTGGAGGAGAAGTGAAAGGTCTTCAAAGAAAAACAAGGAAGTCCAGTTGCCTCCTGAAAAAGCACCTTTGGAACAAGTCTCAAAGTGGCCAAGTTTGGAGATCCCTGCTCTGATAGATCAGCCATTCTCCTGCTGTCCTTTTGCCTTTAGCGTCCAGCTCTGCTACCTGAGAACTGCAGAGCCAGGGGAGACCCTGGAGGTCAGCGAGTTTGGAAAAGTAGAACTGACCAGTTTTTCTAGATGGAAAGAAACTCTGGGCTCTTCTGAGCTGCTGGCTCTCCCTCGGCCCCTTCCTGGCTCCAAGGGAGCTGACGTCCAGCCTTGCCCAGAATTTCAAGAGTCATTAAGGAAACGCATCCAAGTGCCAAAGTCAGCCTAACCTCTTACAAAAGCACCAGATCTTCCCCTTCGTCTTTAAGGATGGAATGGAAAGAGGGCTAGGCGGGTAGCAGCCAGAGGGATGGATTTAAAGGGAAGAGTAAAAATAACTAGGCATTGTTGCAAGGCTTAGTGAGAGAAAACACAAAGCAACAGCAATAAGTCGCACAAGCCCAGAGTTTGCATTTTTCTCCCCGAAAAGGTTGCAAACGTCTTGCTTCACGTCAGCACTTTTTCATTTGGGTCCCTGGTTGGCCAGAACTTTTGCGACCTGCCCAGGGTCACTCGAGTGAGGTGGGCAGCATATACATTTTGTAAATAAGGAATGCATAAAATAAGAAGATATTCCTTGCAGACGTGAAAGGGGAGCTGATGCCGGCCGGCCGGAGTTGGCCACATTGGGCAAGGTGAGTCTCTCTCGCAAATTTCCTTTGCCAAGTTCACACCACAAACTTCAGGTCGAACAACATCTTGCAGGTCTCAATAAAGGAGAATATTTGTAGCTCGGAATTGAAACGAGGGGTCTTTGGTGCTCTCTGTGATGATCTTAGGTGCACTGATGCCGTGACCTGGTTTGGGTAGTAAAATGTCTGGAAGAAATCCACCAACCTCAGAGGCCACCAGCACCTCATCCTCATCTCCATAAGCTCCACTCCCTTCTAGCACGGATGATATTATCTAGGTGGGTCATGAAGCACCTGCAAGAAAACTACCAAGGATCCCACAGTAATCCTCCTCCTCCTCCTCAGCCCGCAAACCCCTTCTAGCACGGATGATGTTGCTTAGCTGGGTCATGAAATGTCTGTAAGAAAATAGCCAAGTTCAGAGAGCACCAAGAATCCCACAACAATCCTTCGCCTCCTCCCCCTCCTGATGATGTTACCTAAAAGGCCAAACACTGCAAAAACAAAAAAACCAACATATTGCACAAATCCAGAAAACGGCTCACTTCTTAGCTGAGTGCAACCATTGCCTCATTTGCTGGAATTTCACCAGTGTCCCAATTAGGTTGCCCAGCATGTCACAATTGCACTAGGGAGGCTAGATAAGAGAAGAGGAGAGGAGAGGAGAGGAGGGGAGGGGAGGGGAGGGGAGGAGAGGAGAGGAG
>JANHFM010016528.1:0-11615 GCA_032468115.1 Grayia smithii | reverse complement strand
GGGAGTGAGTGATGTCAAGTTGGCCACGCCCATCCAGGTTTTGGGGCTCCCGGTGTTTTGTTTTCTGTGGGAAATGGGCCCAAGTGGCTGAGTGTTTAAGATTGCAGACCCCTGGCTTAAGGGATGGTGCTACTAAGAGCACTTCAGATTCCTCGATCACAATCTGCATTATACTACATGAAGGACTTCTGACAAGGGATGGGAAAAAAGTATTTAGAACATGACTAGCACAGGTTATCCAAAGAGCTTTCAACTAAAACTGAGGGGGTATGGGTATGTGATCAATCTTTAGGATCTAACCCCAAGACAAAAACAAAGAAGTAGATAATAATGGGAAGAAAAAAAACCTTAAAATGTAAAACAGATTTAGGAAGCATACACAGGATCAGCCATAAAGCACTCAGATGGTGAACGAAACAGAGTGAATTAGGGTGAACAGGGCAGGCATGATATTGTTGCCATTACTGAAAGTTGGTGGGATAAAACTCATGACTGGAATGCACTGATGGGAGAATATAAACAGACTTATCAAAAGAGGAGGTGGAGTTGCATTATATGTAAAAAAAATCATTACATCTCTACAGAAATGCATAAAGCCAAAGATAAAAGCTTCCTGAAATGCTTACAAGTTAATATAAAAGGAAAAAATAATGACATTGCCATAGGTGCATACTACACTACAGGCCACCCAACTAAGCAGAAGAAATAGATTAAATGGATGAAAGCTAATCGTGGTAGCACTGTGGTTATGCTACTTCTGCTAACTGCCGGCTGCCAGCAGTTTGGCAGTTTGAATCTCACCAGCTCAAGGTTGAGTAAGCCTTCCATCCTTCCAAGGTCAGTAAAATGAGGACCCAGATTGTTGGGGGCAATTATGCTGATTCTGTAAAAGGCTTAGAGAGGGATGTAAAGCACTGTGAAGTGGTATATAAGTCTAAGTGCTATTGCTATTGCTAACCAGCTAACAAATGTATACAGGAAACACACCAAAGTAGTAAGGATGAACTTTAACTCCCTTACATCAGCTTGGAAACAAACTCTGCATCAAATGGAAGATCGAACAGGCTAGCTAACAACTTTGTCATCCAAAAGAACTAGAGTTTCAACTATATGGACTTAATTCTTATTAACAGAGATGAAAAGATAGAGAGGGTTAAAGCTGGGGGAGAGCAACCATGTCATATTGGAATTCAGTCTAATGCAGACACAATAAATAGAAGAAAATTAAAAGAATGTCTTAGACTTTAAAAGAGCTGATTTCAGCAAATTTAGAGAGAGCTTGGGAAAGATTCCATGGATGAAAACATTAAAGGAGAAAACAACTCAAGAAGCTTGGAAAACTCTGAAAAATGTGATTATAAAAACCCAGTCCACCACAATACTGCTGAAAAAGAAAAATAAGAAATTCAAAAAGAAACCAACATAGTTGCATAAAGAATTTCTGATAAACTGAAAGACAAAAAGGATAAATATGAAAAATGGAAAGAAGGAAGGCAGAAACCCAGCATACAGCCTGAACCTGCAAAGATGAAATCAGGAAAGCTAAGCTCATAATGAATTAAGACTTGCAGCAAATGTCAAAAATAATTTTTAAAAGTTTCTTTTGACATGTAAAAAAAACAAGAAAAAAGGCAAGGAAACAATAGGAGAAGATGGCAAGGAAGTGATGGCAGCAAGGAGAAGGCAGAGCTGTTTAATTCATTCTTTGCATCTGTCTTCATGCAAAAGAAAAAAATAGCCCAACTTACCAAAAACAGAATCATAAAAGACAGAGTAGGAATACAGATTAAAACAGGCAAGAAAATGGTAAAACAACACCTGGCTACCCTAGATGAGTTCAAATCATCAGGTTCAGATGGTTTACATCCCAGAGTTCTGAAGGAATTGGCAGATGCGATTTTGGAAATACATCTATAAACTATATTAATAACAAAATAGTTAATAGAAAAAACAATAGTAATAAACATATTATAAAATAATAATTTGAACAATAATAACAAAGACATGACTGAAATTCCAAAACTCTCTGATAACAAAATGTTATTGTAATCAACTTCAAGAAAGTTTACCATGGCTTCAACCCCAAATCATCCCAAATAATTAACCCTAATTGATTCCAGATCAAATATCTATGTTTCTTTATACCACCTCTTATCAATTGCTGATTGATTTAATACAATAAGTACAATCTCCAAAATCAATCTATATTCCCCCAAAAAACCATATATGATCACTCCTCAATTAGATATATTAAGTCCATTTCCCAGTCTTCTTAAAAAATCCCATTTGCCATTTGTCAATCCAGTTTTTTGCCATTACTGTATTTTTCAGAGAATAAGACACTCTGGAGTATAAGACGCACATTAGTTTTTGGGGAGGAAAAGAAGAAAAAAAAATCTGCCTACCAGCATCTATCAGTATTCATCTGGCTAGCATCTTTGCAGCAAACAGCCTGGTCAGCTTCAGCAAGTTATCGCAGCCTGATTCAGCACAAGCAGCTGATTGGCGGTTGGCTCAGCAGCCTGGAATATCACCAGTCAGCTGTTCCAGGCTGCAAGGATTGCCACAGCCCATCACCGCCTCCGCGCATTGTGTTTTTGGCCTCCGCACATCACATTTTTGGCCTCCGCATGCTCCATCATGAGGTTTTTAAGAAGAGATTGGACAGCCATTTTTCTGAAATGATATAGGGTCTCCTGCTTGAATAGAAGATTGAAATGGAGGGTCTCTGGTGTCTCTTTCAACTCTATTATTCCGTTCTGTTATTCTTTCTATGATCAAGTGTATCCATCCCATCAAACCCAAAGAAGCCTGGAATGATATAGGACAGTGATGGCTAACCATTTTGCCGTCGTGTGCCAAAAGTGGGGGGATGTGGGAGAGTTGCCCACACCCATAATTCAATGCCCCCTGCAACCCGCCCTCTAGGCATGTGCGTGGAACCCTCACTCACACTCCCCCCACTTTTGGCACATAATGGTACGGTGGGCCCAGTAGGCCCGTTTTTTGTTCTCCCCAGGCTCCAGAGGCTTTCTAGAAGCCTGGGGAGGGCGAAAATGGCCTCCCCCACCCCCCTAGAGGTCCGCTGGAGGCTGGAAACAGCCCATTTCTCAACTTCCAATGGGCCCAGAAGGCCCGAAAATCAACTAGCCAGCATGCATATGCACATTGGAGCTGAGCTAGGGCTCGAATGCCCACAGATATGGCTCTGTGTGCCACAGGTGGCATGCGTACCATAGGTTCGCCATCACAGATATAGGATCTCCTGCCATGGCTAGGGGATTGGACTAGAAGACCTTCAAGAACCCCTCCAACTTTCTTGGAATAATGTTATTCTCAGATTTGCTCACACCAGAGAATTTGGCTCTCTTTTCAGAATCCTGAACTGATAATCACTGATATGCCTTGCCTCTACTTTTTTTTTTTTTTGCTCAGTTGGCTGTCAAATTTATAATCAAGTTAGCAGGTTATAAATCTGACACAGTCAAGTATAAGTTTGCTCAAGCAATTCCCAATTAGTAGAGAATAATCAGCCTTTGAAAGAGAATCTTAGGGCTAACCTTTGCTTATGATCAGGCACAGATCAAGTATAGAATGGAGTGGAAGGGACCTTGGAAGTCTTCTTGTCCAATTCTCTGCTCAAGGCAGGAGCCTTATAAAATCCCAGTCAAATAGTTGTCCAATTTATTTTTGCAAATCTCCAGTGATGGAGCACCACAATCCCAGGAATCAACTATTCCACTGATTAGTAGTACACCATCAGAACATATATCCTTACTTTTAGACTGGATCTCTCTATAATAAGCTTTCTGCTTACAAGGAGCAGAAAATTCAGGATTCAAGACACAGCAAAGCAGAAAGCGTCAAGTCAGAACTGAGTTTTGAACAGTTGTTCTTAGTTTTCTTCCCAGAGAGAGAGAGCAATAAATTACTCATGGGCCTGCAAAGCCTTTTCTCCAGTTAGTATTCCCAGGCTTTTTAGCTATATCTCAGATCTATGAAATTCTGCACTCTGCTTCTGAATTTTGACTTTTGCCTAGAAACCAGAGACTCTTGATGGCTGTAGACAAGGAATTCTGACAGCTTTCTGATTCTCTAAATACTAGAATGGGGTGGATGGCTCCAGCACTGCAGAAGTCTCCAGCATCAGATCTGCTATTACCAGATGGCTCTTGTTTTATTTATAATCAACAACTGAGGCGATAGCTGTTAACAACGAGAACAGGAGAGAGAGAGCTATTTATATGAGCTGTCATCAGCGAAGGACCAATGGGAACACAGAATGGTCCCGCCAGAAACTGAGGCTGCACCATGACCAATCAGCTCAGGAGGAGGTAAGTAGGGGAACAAACGATCCGGCTGGGCTGGGGATCCAACAGCTCTGACTCCACTTCTTCCATATTTTCCCTTTTAAGAACAAGTTCATCAGAAACGCCATTATTCTTGAATCTCTAATACCATTTCCTATCTCACCCAGTGGAGCAAAGAGGTGAAGCAAACTATTGGCTCTTTGGGGTGGAGAAAGGCTATTTTTGTTGCCTTGGGGGCGGCAACCTGATTAAAACAAAAAACAAAAAAAAATCCATATATTGTGTACTGAGTACTTCTACAATATATGGCCATGAGAAAGAAGGATTTGCCAACAGCTGAACCAGTGGTGGGTTTCTACCAGTTCGCCCTGTTTTGGGTGAACCGATAGCAGCAGCAGGAGGCTCTGCCCACCTGCCCAGATGTCATCAAAAACACTTTGCATGCACAGAAGCTTCCGGGCATGTGCAGAAGCACCACACAGTCACAAAGTGAGCGTGCCCGCACACTACCAATAGCGAACTGGTAGTGCTGGAATTTGAAACTCATTACTGAGCTGAATCTTACAGTTCCCTTGGTAGCATAGCAGATTAATCTAGTGATCTTTCTAGTTCTAAAGTAGTTGTATTATTCTTTATCCTAGAACAAGGCATTAATCAATTGTTTAGATGCCATGATCTGAATCTTGGAACTTAAACTAAGTTGATCTCCATTATAGAGGGAGTAAAATGTTACAGAATTAACCAGTAAGTTTAAACTGGTAGACAGATTTAAAATATAAGAATTCAAGCATGTTGTTTGTCCTTTTGTTTTGAGCAGAAAGTCTAGTTAACTTTGCTTTGATAACAGCTAAATTTGATATAAAGTTATTTACCTCCGATCTTGTAAGCTCATATTGTTATGCCTTAAGGAATAATATCAGCATCTTAGGAGAAGGAGGCACCAGCAGATTGGGTACACAGAACACTATTGCATCCTCTTTTTCTCCAGGTCTGGGAAAGGTATTATTCAGTCATATAACAGACCATACTTGAGAAAGCCACATTAAGCCAATATAGCCAACTGAGTACATGCTAAGTATTCCAAGGACTTGACACAATTCATGGCCTTGCTAACAGCAATAGCTGAAGAAAAGGCTTCACAGTTATATTACCCTAGTCAGAAAAGCATTTAAAACCAACTGTCATTCTGCAATTGCTACAAGGAACTTTGGCGTTCAGCTGTCCTGTGTATTCCTGGGTTCAGTTTCTGTTCCATTCCTTGACCTCAGCTTGCTCCAGGCTGCTATTTTGGCTTAATTCCAAGCATTAAGATGACTGCTCTCTTCAAAACTCAATTCCTGACTATGCTTCATGTTTTCTTCTTACAGCTTCAGAAAACTCAAGCACACAAATCTCACACTTCTGTCCTTATTCTGTCCCTTGCTCTTTGTGCTGGTAAATCCATTCAAGCATACACCAAATTACAGTACTTGCCTGACTCTTCCCATTTCTCCTGTCAGCAAACAAATACATTGCATTTGACCTTCTGGTATTTTCCATGGCTCATCCAGCCAAATCATGAAGCACATTTGCCATTCTCCCCACCCTACAGTGTTGAAAATAAATCGGATAAAAGTGCTTGCAATTTTCTGTTCACATTCATCAGCAAGATAAGTCTCTGAAAACTGAATAGATTAGGGTAAAATATGGCATGGAGAGAGAAGCCAGATCACTAAAAATGGGTGGAAAGAATGATTTCAAGATAGAAAACCAGTGGAATAACCCTAAAGTGTCTCTGAATACTACTGGATCCATTAGTCATTTGGACCAGACTGAATGAACATGCCCCCTCCATGCAGTAGGGGCAACTACAAAGAATTCTAGGGCTAAAAGTGGCCTTATTTTTTTCCAAATAACAACAGCCCTACTCCTGCCCTGGAGTCATATCTGGTATTGCATTCAAAATCCAAGAGGGCATATTTCCAACAGAGGCTCTTCCTGTACCCAAGCAGGTTATAGAGATACATATCAGATCAGCCCTCTCGTCTAGATCTAATTGTTAGGTAGCCTTTCAGTAACAACAGCCAGAGACAGGGGCTCCAAGGTTTCAAATGCTTAGCTACCCAATGCAGGAAGATACACTAAACTCAGACCCCTGGCATTACAGACCAGCCCATGCTGAGGACCTGGGTCTAGGATGTTTAGGCACAGACCCTTGGCCTCCTTTGCCCTCAGCCATCCGTCTCATCCCATTTACAGCCAGCTGTCTTCTTCCACTGGCCCTCTCCCGGCCATTCTCCATGGCTCATGGGCCTATGGCCCTCTGCCCCGGCCCTTCATCTCTGCCCATTTGCCCAGACACTGTTTGACCCGGGCCTTTAGCTGCATGAGGTAAATAGCCACCAACCAATTGGTTGGCCAGCAGAAGCAATGGTGCTGTAGAGCTAGCATGTGGTTGGAAATGGGCAATTGCAGGGGCAGTGGGGAGGCAGCATGGAATGCAAATTTTTTTTTAAAAGTCCAAAAGCATCCCGCTACTCAGGACCTTGCAAATCTTTCACCAGGACTGGAGGGTAGGAGGACTGGTGGTGGGAATAGCAACCACCATTGCCACTAGGGGGAGCAGAGAGATGAGACTGTGTTGCGGGGACCAGGAAAGGAGGGAGGGGCACCTCTAAGGAGCTTTGCAAAGACAGCTTGGTTCACACCTCAGTCAGCTCCAATAAAAGAGGGAAGGAGGAGCAAGGCCATGATGGCTTCTGGCAATAGGGGGTGGGGCACGCGCAGCAAGTGAACAGTGGTGGTGCACATCTTTGGAGAGCCCCGCCATTGCCACTCTGGCCCGATACCTAACAGTTTGGCTCCCACCCACTATGTGCTTTTGCCCTCCACACTCTTGGATTTCCAGGCCACTTAACCATTGTCCATTCTTTTTCAATGACAGCTTGCAGCAGGGAGGGTCCATGTGTGCTTGGAAAGGATGTGGAGATCTGTCCATGATTTATTTATTAAATTTACATGCCATTTGTCTCACTAGCCTGGGTGATTCTGGGTGACTTACAATGGCATGAATTCAAATAGCTCCTTTCACATGAGGTCCTAACAATCAAATATTTTTGCAAATATGAAAGGGACTATGTTTAATCATGAACCAGATGAAAACCATGAAAACATTTGCATTTTTGCAATTCAAAAAACCACTGTTTGGCTGCCACCACCACCCCGTAACACCAGAAGCCACACTGGCCTTGTTCCTCCTCCCCACTTTTATTAGAGCTGACTGAGTTGCGAGCCAAGCCATCTTTGCAAAGCCTCAGGCAAGCAGTGGTGGCGTGCAGGTTTGGGGGGCCCATGATTGCCACTCCAACTTGACCTCTAACAGGCAGTTTGGCTGCCACCCACTGCATGCCAGCTATGGCATACAGTTGGATGACCAGTTTATAGAGTGGAATATAAAGCCCAGGTCTTTTGAATTGCAAAAATGCAAATGCTTTCATGGGTTTCACCCACCACCAATTGTATACTACCCCTGCAGCACCATTGCTTCTGCCTGCCATCCAGTTGGCATCTGAAGGCCTGGGTCAAACAGTGATTGGACAAATGGGCAGGGATGAAGGGCAAGGGGCAGAGGGGCAGAGACCTATTGGCCATGGAGAATGGCCAGTGGAGGACCAGTTGAGGAGGAAAGCTGGTTGTAAATGGGCTAAAGCGGGTGGTTGGAGGTGAAGGAGACGTCACCAAGGTCTGTGCCTGGTTTTGGGTAGGACATTTGACAAAGGAGACCACAATCTACCTCTTGATAAAATAAAAAAATGTTAGATAAATAGCATCGCAACCCAATGAATTTGTACTACTAGCTGACAAACCTCATTCAATGTGTAATCTTCAATCTAAATGGAGGGAAGCATGTTGCGGGATACCCCAATGGTCCTCAGGCTCAATACTCTTCCACATCTTCATAAATGATTTAGATGAAGGGATAGAAGGGTAGCTCATCAAATTTGGCACAAATGATATCAAACGACACCAAGCCAGGAGGGTTAGCCAACATTTTAGAAGATAAACTCAAGATCAAGAAAGAGGTTTGAATAATGGGTCTATCCAATAAAATGCAATTCAGTGGCAAAAATAGTTGCAGTTATCTTTTGCACCTTAACCTATCTCCATCTTTCTTTAATGGTTTTATTTTAAGTCCGGATGTCATGAATGCTGAAACAAGATCATGCCGAAAATGTTTGGTTGATGAGAATGATCTTCCAGCCACCTATACATTTTCAATCCAGTTTATCCTTTGCTAGATATTTGCAAAAAAACATCCTTTCCTCTAGCAGATAAATATTAGAGATGCCAACCATGTTCTACATATTTCAGATGGGATGCTGTAATTCAATTTTATTTCCAGTTCCAATAGTCACAGCTCCAGTAAAAACTGGGTTTCGTACAGAGACAAAATCTCCAATTTTATGACACTGAAGTTTGTTTTGTAGCTTCTTGATGTTTTCTACATAGAATAGAACAGAATTTTTATTGGCCAAGTGTGATTGGATACATAAGGAATTTGTCTTGGTGCATACACTCTCAGTGTACATAAAAGAAAAGATACTTTCGTCAAGAACTACATAGATAGTTTGAACAGCAGGTCTGGATGTGGTAAAGGCATTGGTTGGACCATCCTCTCTCATTTACTCAATGAACATGGTTAAGTTAATGGGATAATGGAAAAATGCTGAGTTTAAAAACTATTGCTGTTGTTCTTGCCTGTACTTCTCACTCAGTTTCCACAGAAATTGTCATCAGTCTTTCAATCCAGAATGTGACCTGAACCTAGAAATGCTGACTGAGTTTACATGTTACCCTATATCTGTAGTATTCTTAATTGAATATGAGAATCCAGCCAGTAGTTTATTCCATAAACCTTAAAATAGATTGTATATATCACTATATATCAGTGGTTCTCAACCTTCCTAATGCTGCAACCCTTTAATACAGTTCCTCATGTTGTAGTTACCCCCAATCATAAAATTATTTTCATTGCTACTTCATAACTGTAATTTTGCTACTATTTTGAATCATAATGTAAACACCTGAAAGGCAGGTGTTTCCTCAACCTTTCTCACAAACGCAATGGCCCACATCTAACGAAAATCAGAGTCTACGGTGCGTACTTGGAAATAGGACCTATTAGACTCGCCTGGAGATGGATAGAGGAGCGGTGTCTTGGCTTCTAAGACCATCGGAAATATGTGTTTTCCGATGGTCTTAGGCGCCCCCTGTGTAAGGGTCATTCGACCCCCAAAGGGGTCCTGACCCACAGGTTGAGAACCACTGCTATATATGAACCTACAAATGGTTTGGAAGCTTATCTCTTGGACTGATATAATAAAAAGTATCAATATGTCAAATTAACTAAAGGATTTTGAGAAGTAAATATATTTCCTGAAACCTTTTCCTCACGTTTTTCTTTAGCTTTTGTATTAATGTGAGGCCATCAAAGAGACTAGTATTTTTTGATATAAGAGATGAGAACTATGGGGACCATAATTTCTCTTACTCCTTGAGAATGGCAGAATACACTTACCTAGTGTAAGAAAGAAGGAAAAATCTAGACCCCAAAAGGTTAAAAACATACTACAGAATTGATCAATCAAAAATAAACCTGTCAATTTGACAGGAGATAAGAGATTAATAAAACCTGGGAAACAAACTTTGAGGACATACTGAAAAGAGGGTATTTCTTTTCAGAGTGGCATTTACCAAGTATGAAAATATATTCTACTTAAGAGAGGAGTTGGAGAATCTTAAAGAAATGGCCAAATACAGAGTTAGATGCAAAATAAAATCCTTTTTTTTAAATGAATTCTTCCTCTCAAAGTATAGCCCTGTTTTGTCCTAGCTACACTAGGGGAGTGTTTGGATGTGAATCCTAATCAAAGCTTAGCTGAGAGTTAAAGCCTGTTTAGAGAGAAAGTTCTCTCTGTAACCTCAATTGAATAATAAAAACAACTTGCATTTTTTTCTGGTATTAGTCTTCTGAAAGATTTAGCCCCAAACACAGCTTGGCCATTTTGCCAGCTATTAAAAAGAAGCAGCAATAGAATCAATAGCAGTTTCTCCTCATCGTCGTCCCCCATTTTTTTCAATATACACTGAGGAATTTATCTGTAAATGAATGGGTAGTGGTAGAGAGTAATCAGCTGTTCCTGGGAATGTGGACATCAGCAGTAAGAAATGGCCTAAGAAACCCCTGCATGAGAAATCCTTAGGCAACAGCATATTCCTATGCATGTGCAAGCATGCATTCCACTGCAACTGAACATGATTAACTTCTACCTATAATGACCATGGGTATACAATATGTCAGCCTGTTTGCATTCATGAGGCCCATTTTGAGTGCGTATTTTGAGTCTGACCTAAAGTACGTATTTCAGGAATTTTGCTTTCAGTAAAGCACTGAACATGCTGTTCTCTTCTGCCTAAAAGACAAAACTCAGCTGCTTCAAACAGCATTGTTTGAGTGTTCTGTGATGTTTGTGGGACCATTGTTTGTGCAAGGTCTGGCTTATAATAGTAGTAATTGTAGTAATTTTACAACAGTTTCTATAGAAGTAAACACTGGTTCGTAAACATTGACCATGCCACTCCTGCAGTTTACTTATTATATATGGGAGAGCTAGAAGGAAGAGTGCTGAGCAAAACAGCTAATATTTAAGCAGCACATGCCCAGTGGATGTCATGTTGCTAAATAGAAAGTAGTCAAATTGTTCAACTGAGCAAATGTATCAGGTCTGCCATCTTCAGCTTGGCAGCATCCTGTCATCAAAGGCTAGGAGGGAGAAGGGGGACATGGGAAGAGGAGGAATAGGCAACCAACCTGCTTATGTACATGGTTGGAAAGGGGGAAGGGGGGATGTCAGCTTGATGAAGAGCAGAAGAGATCAGAACCAGTTTCTGGCAGCACTCAAGGCTATGCACCCTGAGAAAGAATGTGAATTACCCTAAACAGCTCAGTGTTCCCAAAACAACTACGCAGACTCTTACTGGCTGAAGAAGGATTGTCATAGGGGGAGGGCTGGAATGGGGGGAAAACTTTCTGTATCTTTTGGTAGTGGGAAATTTAGTCCCAACTGACTTTACTGTAGCCAGCATTTTTAAATAAAAGAACCTATCACTTCAACCAAATGGAGTCGAAGGTCTTTCTTTTCTAAGGGATTGGATGGGACTGACATTAGAGCTGACAGGATGGAAAACCTTTGAAAGGAAACCACAGCCATCTGTCTCCACAACTCCCATCCCAGACATACCTACAACAGCCAAGCCTCCTACAAC
>JANHFM010016376.1:0-11629 GCA_032468115.1 Grayia smithii | reverse complement strand
TTGCCTGAACTGTTTTTGCCTGCAAGAAAATGAATAAATACCAGTGATTTCATTAATTACAGAGTAGATAAACACCTCTCAGATGTTAAAGAGCATCCATATGTGTTCTTAGGGAAAAATGTTTCCATCTAAATTTAATTGGCCACATTCTTCTTGGTGGAATATTCTCTATAAAGTTTTAATAAAGATTTTCAAACAAGGGTTTTAAAAAAAATATTTTTAAAATCTCACTTTATTATTATTATTTTCATAAATATAATAATTTATGAAACCTTGTGAAGTGAGTTGGGTTGAGCATGTCTGAACAGCTCAAGGTCCCCATTTGCTTTCATGTTTGTTTTGTTTTGTTTTGTTTTTTTTAACATCCAGGTACTGAATTCAAGGGATTGAACTATATGGGTACATATATTGGGCTTTATCTTGAACAGGAATTATGCATTTTTTTAAAAAAAATTTAAAAGTTTTTTTATTACAAACAAAACAATTAAAACAAAACAACAAACAAAACAAATGTACAGAAACCATAAAAAAACCCCAAAGATATTGGATGTAGATCGGATTCAAGAGTCCTCTATAGTATCACATCTAATTATATCCAATACATAGTTAATTTATCTTTTCATCAGTCAATTCCTTCTTGTTTTCTCTGAAGATTTCCTGTTTATTTGCCCAGTTATAAAATTTCAACCACGTTAAGTAATATACTGAGGTTTTTTTGTCCTTCAATTCCAGGCTTAGACAGTCCATTTCTGAACATGCATAAATCTTCTGAATTAGTTCATCTTCTGTCAGAATATTTATTGATTTCCAATTTTGTGCGAAAGATATTCTGGCCACTGTAAGGATGTGAAGTATAAGATATTTTGAGCTTTTCGCAAAGCTGTTTCTTGTTATCCCTAGGAGGAAGAGTTCAGGGGTTGCTTCTATTTGGGTCATCAGAATTTCTTCGAGCCATTTTTAATCAAATTCCAGAATATTTTAGCTTTAGCATTCCCACCACATGTGATAATAAGTACTGATGGCTTTCCCACATTTCCAGCAAGTTCTTGAATTAGATTTGTTAATTTTGGCTAATTTAGTTGGTGGCAAATGCCATCGGTAAAACATTTTATACAGATTTTCCTTGTATGTTACTGCCAGGATCAGTTTGATGTTGGTTTCCCATATATCTAACCAATCTATACCCAAACCATCTGCTCCAAACAAGCATAGTCAATTTAACTTGTTCCTCATACATATCTTGTTCTAACAAAAAATGATACAGCTTTCTAATTTCTTTATCACCTTCCGTTGTTACCAATTTGTCAAATTCAGATTCTGCAAGTTGAATACCTACCATTTTCTTATTGTTTGTGTATTTGGATTGGATTGGAAGGTATTCCCACCTAGAAGGTATTCTAGATTCACCGCTTCCCTTTAAGTTTATTTTTTGACTTCTTTTTGGTCAAGTAAGTTGGCATAAGTAATTGTCTTGCCAGATTTTTTAAAATTTGGGTACGTAATCATTTCCAATGGGGCGACCCATCTCGGAATTTGTAGGTATTTTTTTTTTTTTATAACCAGATATTTAGTAATGCTCTCCTGACAAAGTGCTGTTGGAAGATTTGATTCTTTTTCTGTTTCTGGCCCCAGAAGGTCATATGCCAGCCTGTTAGCAAATCATGCCTTTCTAGTGTCAAAATTCTTTGATTTTTGAGTTGTATCCATTCTTTAATCCAAACTAGTGAGGCAACTTGTCTGTATTTTTTCCAATCAGGAAGACCAAATCCACCTCTTTCCTTGGTATCTTGGTTAGTTTTAGTTTAATTCTAGGTTTAATCAGTTTTAGTTTAATTCTAGGTTTTTTACCCTGCCAAATAAATTTGGAAATGATTCTGTTAAGGTTAGTGAAAAATGTTTTCTGAAGTATAATTGGGATAGTCTGGAATAGAAATAATAATTTGGGAAGAATATTCATTTTTATAGTAGCAATTCTGCCCAGAAGGGATAATTGCAGTTTTGTCCAGGTGTCTAGGTCTAGTTTAATGCTATTTATCAATTTATCGTAATTATTCTTTTGTAGGGATGAACATCTGTTAGTCAGATTTATGCCTAAATATTTTATTTTATGGCTAATTTTCAAACCTAAGTTTGTTTCCACATCTTTTTTAAGTGCCTCAATCATGTTTTTGCTCAAAATAGTGGTTTTTTCTTTATTGACTTTAAGGCTGGCCCTCTCACCATAAATCTCCAATTCTTCCAGCAGCCTTATGCCCGAGTTTATTGGGTTCTCTAAAATGAAAACTAGGTCTTCCACGTAGGCTTGTAATTTATAGGTTTCTTTCTTTATCTTAAGACCCTTAACTTGCTCATCATCTCTTATAGTTCTGTTTAATGCCTCAAGAGTTAATATGAAAAGAAGAGGAGAAAGTGGACATCCTTGTCTAGTCCCCTTTTCAATTGGAAATTTTGAGGTTGAGGCTCCATTAATAATAATCTTCGCTTCTTTGGAGTAGATGGTTTGGAACATTCTAATAAATTTCTCACCGAATTCCATGTATTGTAGTTGTCCTAAAATAAAATCCCAATTAATATTATTGAAAGCTTTTTTTGCATCCAAAAATATTAAAGCCAATTGTTTCTCATTGTGTGATTCGTAATATTCAAGAATGTTTAGTATAGTCTGCATATTATTCCTTATAAATCTCCCTGGCAGAAACCCCTTTTGGTCGGGATGAATAAAGTAATTTTAAAAAAAATTTCAATCTATTGGCCATAATTGCCATAAATATTTTGTAGTCCGAATTAAGTAATGATATTGGTCTATAATTGCCAATTAAGGATAAATCTGTATTACTTTTGGGAATCAAAGAGATGTTGGCTTCCCTCCAAGAAGCTGGACATTTAGCTTTGTTCAAAATTTCATTAAACACCTCCAATAATATTGGGCCTAGGATTTCTTGGTGATTTTTATATATTTCAACTGGGATGGCATCTGGGCCTGGTGCTTTGTTTCCCTTCTGCTTTTGGATTGCCACGTATAGTTTCCTCTGAGATATAGCCTCATTTAATATTTCCCTATTTTCTTCTGGTACTTTTGGTAAATTTGCTTTGTTTAGATATGCCAACATTTTCCCTCTGTCCAATTCCTCATTTTTTGAATATAAATTTTTATAAAAATTGTATGCAATCTCCTCCTTCTCTTCTTTTTGATATTTAAGATCCCCAGTTTCATCTTGAAGATTGGCTATCCATTTGTTCTCCTGTTGCTTCCGTAATTTATAAGCTAGCCAATGATCCGTTTTATTGGCATTTTTGAAAAAATTCTGCTTAGTATTTTTTATTTTTTGGGCTAAATTGATCTTCTTTATTAAGTTCAATCTATGTTTAGTGGCAGCTAAATCTTGTTTGGCTTTCTGGTCCAAAGTATCTGCTTGAACTACTATTTCTAACCTTCTTATTTCCTCTTCTAAACTGTTTATTTGTTGTCTCTTTTGTTTATATTCTCCTGCCATATAGGAGATAGCTGTCCCCCTAATCATCGCTTTAGTTGTATCCCAGAGATTCTGAAGACTGGTGTCTTCCTTTTTATTGTCTAGGAAAAACCATGGTAAATCAACCTCCAGTTTTTTCTTAAATTCCTCCTGCTTTAAAATCACCGTTTTTAAAGTCCACCTTCTTGTCTTATTTTGCCCTTTCCAATATATCTCTATAGGGTTGTGGTCGGCCCAGCAATTTACTCCTATATTAATTTCCCGAATTTCCATTTCTAAATCTCTAGTTAACCAAGCCATGTCCAGCCTTGACCATGTCTAGTGCCTTCCTGAGAAAAAAGTAAATTGTCTTTTCCCTATGTGTCTTTCTCTCTAAGCGTCCTTAAGGTCAAATTCTTTAATTAGATCAAGAAAGGGTTTGGGGAGAGTTTCTCTGTTTCCTTTTCTGTATTTATGGGTCTTATAATCTAAGCTCCTGTCCACAATGACATTGAAGTCCCCTACCACACAGATATTCTCATATTCCCATTTGTTTATCATATCATGCAATTTTTCATAGAATTTAAATTGGCTGTTGTTCGGAACGTAAATTCCTACTAATAGTGTTTTTTTCTTATTAATATCTACTTCAATCATAAGGATCCTTCCTTCTTCATCCCTATCAATTAATCTTGCAGCAAGTTTTTCTTTTATGTATATTGCTACCCCACCTTTCTTTTGACTAGAGGATGATGAAAATAGCTTTCCAAGTTTTGGATAAATCAGCAGTTTTTCTTGTAATTTATGAATGTGTGTTTCTTGTATAATCATGATATCTTTATTTAATTTTGATAGTTTGTGTAAGAACTTTTTCCTTTTAATTGGCGCATTGGGGCCATTTACATTAAGTGATATCAGGGCTATTTCTTGTTGCCAATCCTTACTTTTGTCTTGATTTAGATCTAGTCTGCCTAATCTCTTTATCGTCTTTGAGTCCACCCTGCTCATTTTTACTTAATTCCTTATCCCCCACCTTTTCCACCATTCTCTCTCCTGTTTGCATGTCTGACTTTTCTATCCTTAGCTCTGAAGTTGTCTCTCTCCCTTTTTCCTGCTCTCTGATATCTTTGTCGCCGTCTGAATCAAAATTTGCTTTTAAGAATTCTTCTGCTTTTAACACCGAATCTTGTCGGATCCTTTTTCCTTGCCACAACAACGATACTCCTTCAGGTATTAGCCAGCGAAAACTGACGTTATATTTTATCAGTTTTGAGGTAAGTGCTTTATAAGGCATCCACAGATCCCGAATTTGTTTTGGGACTTGTTTCAACACTCTTAGCTGACGCCCCCTGAACTCTAATGGATCATCCCTTGTTCTGTGGATTATCTCATCACGCACCATTTTTTTAAACAAATCTGACATGGACCTCACGTGCTAGATTGTGGTTCTTAGCATAGTTAGTCTGAATTCTATATTATTCAAAGTGAAATTAAAACATTGGAAGTACTGTGCCCACCAGATTTGTTTTGGAGACATTTTCCATGGGGTTTTGAATGTTTTCAAGTTCTTGTAGTCAGTCCATACTTGGAAAGGTATTTTCCTTCCTTCCAAGAAATGTCTCCAAGTTAGGAGTGCTCACCCAACTACAAAAGCCTCCTTTTCCCATATTTCCCATCTCTGTTCAGTTTCAGTTAATTTTCTAGAAGTGTATGCACATGTTTGTAATTTGCCTTCTTCATTGTCTTGGAGTAAAACTGCACCCATTGCCACATCACTGGCATCGGCCTGGATTACAAATGGTTTCTCTGGGTCTGGGTGTTTTAATACAGGTTCAGCTGAAAAGAGTTTTTTCAGTTTTTCAAATGCTGCTTGGCAGTCCATAGTCCAATTCAGTGGTTGGCTAGGTTTTGGTTTATATAACACCTTGGTTTTTAAGAGATTTGTAATCAGCAACACTATTTGGCCAAAAGAGGGGATAAACTGTCTATAAAAGTTAGTGAACCCCAGGAAGCTCTGCAATTGTTTGTGAGTACAGGCAGTTTCCCACTCGAAGACTGCTCTGACTTTTGTGGGGTCCATTTTCACCCCCTGGTGAGAGATTCTGTACCCTGGATCTATCTTATCTTAGTGAAAATCACATTTGGAGAGTTTGGCAAACAACTTAGCTGCCCTTAATTTCTTCAAAACCTCCCACACCAATTTAACATATTGAGTCTTAGTTTCAGTATAAATCAATATATAATAAGATAAACCAAAACTCCCTTGTACAAGTACTCATGCAGCACCTCATTAATTAGCTGCATGAAAATGGCGGGAGCCCCTTGGAGTCCGAATGGCAAAACCTTGGACTGAACATTGTAATGGACAATTAAACACTATTTTCCATTCATCCCCTTCTCAGATCCTGATCTGGTAATAAGCTTCCCACAAGTCTAGTTTATAAAAAATTGTCACCTTCACCAGATGGATGAGGATGTCCTTCATTAAGGGTAAGGGATAAAGATTTTCCTTGCAAATAACATTTAAATTCCTATAATCCACACATAAACGTAACGAGCCATCCTTCTCTCAGACCAGGATGGGGGCAGCCACCTTGGATATGGCTGGTTCGATGAACCCATGCTCGAGATTTTTGTTTATGAATTGCTGCAATTCATCCAGTTCCCTGGGAGTCATAGCGTAAAGTTTTGGCTTAGGTAGTTTAGCCCCTGCTAAAATCTCGATGGCACAATCCATCTGAGGCCACTTCATTGAAAACATCCATCAAATCCAAGTATTCCCTGGGGACGCCCAGTAGGGATTCATTTGCCGCAGCCGGAGCTACCTCCTCACTCTGTGGTATTTCAGTCTGGTGGTGTTACTTGTTCCAAATTAATTCATCATTAGGGAATTGGAGGGTTCCCTCTGTCCAGTCCACCCTTGGGTTCCACTTCTTTAACCAGGTGAGCTCCAGAACTAGGGCCCAGTCCATCCCTGGTGTCACAATGAAAGCAATGGTTTTGGAGTGATTTACCATAATTAGTTCAAGTGGTTCAGTGGCAAACATGGCTGGGGTTCTCCTTACAATGAACCCATCAAATTGGCACAATGAGACTGGGGTATTTAATGGCCTTAGTTGAATGCCCATTTCCCCTCCCAGAGTCAGGCCTATTAGGTTTCTTGTGCACCCCAAATCTAGCAATGCCTTAAGTCTCACTTTTCTCCCTTTTACCGGAATTAACAGTTCAATAGGGGTTGTAAAGGGTTTGACAACACCACTCACCAAAGTGAGTGCTCTCCAACTTTGTAGTTGCTCTCCAACTGACTGGGTTCCTTCACTGGAGGGGTCGGAGTTTCTCACACTGTAATTGATTCTGGTGGGAACTCAATGACCGCATGGGTCTTCAGGGCAATATCTATGGAACATGGTGATGGTTTTGAATGTTTCCCTCTGACCTGCTTCTCTGCCTTTTGGGTGGACCTTTGGGGCAGAGCAAGGTTTGGTTTCCTCCCTTCTTCCTTCTGGCAGGGATCTCTTCCAGGAGTGGTTTGCATGGTACTGGTTTCGAGATTGGTCAATTTCTGCTTCCTCAACAGAACACACCAGCTGGGTAGGTGGATTGGGGCTCCACAGGCAATGCAGGCATTGTACAGGTCATTGTTTAAGCCATCTTTGAACCAACTCACAAGTATTTCCTCTGGCCAATCTACATGGTAAATCAGATCACGAAACTCTTCAATGTACTTGGTGACTGGACGGCGTCCCTATCTGAGGTTTACCATTCAATGTGCAGCTGATCCTTCTAGAGACAGGGTAACAACCCTGACTTTGGTGCTTTCTGTAGGGAGATTTCTCCCATACTCCTGCATATAGGTCAGTACGTGTGCAAGGAAAAATCCAAATTGCTGGGGATTCCCATTGAATTTGATGCCAAGAGGGGGGCACCTTCTGTTCAAAGTGTGAACGCCTCATCTTGTTGAGTTGCAAGACTTGCTTTGCATTGAGATGTCTCCTGAGCGGATCTTCCATGGTGGAAATGGGTTCATCAGTAGCCCCCGCAGTTTCAGCCAATGCCACTGGGGTTGGGGATCCCTTTTGTTCATTGGTCTGTTCATTGGTCTGTTCATTGGTCATCCCTTCTGTACTCCCAACTGGCCTGCAGCAAAAATCTGGGCATCCTGGATTTGCATGCTATGGATGGCCTCCCTCATGAGGTTCATGGTTTCCCTCAGGAGTTGTTTGGGCCAGTCTGGCCATCCATCATCATTGTTGTAAAGGTCTCCCATCTCCTGCTTCCAACCAAGTTGTTGGCTCCCATGGGTGAGGGTGACATCTTTGGTTCTGCCTCTGCCACCCCAGCCTTCCATCTTCCCAACACCAATGGACCACCTCGGCTTTGCAGCAGTGCTTGAGGCAATGTTCTCCTTGGCACTGAAGGCCTCAGTTGAGATTTTGTGGGGTGGGTTCTTCCCCAGTCTTCAGCCTCTTTGTGGTTACTGCCCTGGACAGACATGGTGTGTATGGTCCCCATGGTAGGGCTGTTACTTCTCTGGGTTGACCAGTTTGCAGCTCTTGCCTAATGTAAGGTCTTGCCTCTCCAATCTTCCCAAGAAAGCAGGACTCTTGAAATGGTGTTTTTTTTTCAAAAGGAGATTTTATTGAAAAGTTTGTGATAACAAGAGATCTAGGCAAGAACTGAAGCTTCTGACAAAAAACCAGCTATTGCAGGTTTTATGCACTACATCTTTGCAGAGAGATAGAAACTTCATATAGAGATTAGCACAGTAATGCAGGAAGCAGAAACAGAAACTTCATATACAAATCACTCCATTTCTCGCCCCCCCTTCCTCCCACCAAAATGCCAGTGTCCCTGTAGAAATATCTGGAACCTGACAGTAACCATCTTTTAGAACATTTTCAGAGCAGAATCAATGGCTGGGAACAACATGTCCTCAATTCTGTAATACTACTTTGTGCATCAGTAGATAGTGTAGGGTCCAAAATGTACTCAAGTCACCAAAAAGGGGCCAAAGAGAGAGACTCAAGAAGAGGCTTGGGTAAAAAGTAACAGCTTTTATTTTCCAAAACAAAATCACTGGGTGGACTATTTCACAGCATACAGGCAGAAAGCATGCAAGGAAAAATCCACACCCAAGAAGAGTGTGACCCCAATACCTTATATCTACATATAGCCAATCAGAGACAAAGGTTTGTTACCCAATGTGGGCAATGTCTTGCCCATGCCCCCCTTATCCATGGAACATTCTTTGTCCATGCCTTGTCCATGCTTTTGGTATCTCACAGCGCATTCCTTGTACCTTTGTAGGCAATGTCTTCTTCCTGCCCTTCCTTATCTTATTGAGCCTTCCTGGTAGCTTTGTGTGTTTGTGTCTCCCTTATCTGTTTTGATGAAACCCTGGTCAGCTCTTTGTTCCTGCCCCCCTTATCTATGGGCATGAGTTCCTGGTGTCAGAAGCAAGAATATGGAAATAGCAGGAGTTAGAAATTCTTGGAAATAAAATAGCAAAGAAGCAATACTTAGTAAGATAGCACAAAGATTGAAGTAATTCATATTACTATGTCACTTCATTAGTATTAGAAATGAAAGAGATTAGAAGAAAATTTTAAAAAGAATTACATATTTCTGGTAGAGTGCATGTTATATACATCTTTGCAAGCCCAGTCAGTTTTTGGATCCAATTCAAGAACCTTGTATTGACTTTTAAACCCCTACATGGTACAGGCCCAGTTATGTCCAGTCATTTTCCTTAAAATGAACAGCCATATAAATTTAATAAATAAATATATAATCCTGAAAGATTATTTATGATAATCTGCAGTATATGTTTCAGTTCCTCAAATAAACATGATAATGAAAATGCCTATTTGACATTTAATTGTGTTAAAATGCAAATAATATATGAGCTCAGATTTTATAATTCTATAATCATATAAATCTGCATAAATATAAATAACTTCGTATTTTTATGAACAAATACAATTAAGATATGAGAAAGTTGCAAGAATGTATGATTTATATAAGTAACCAACAGAACTAGACCAGATATTACTAGTGATAGATGAAAAATTAATTTTAAAAATTTATAGCTACTTACTGATGAAGAGCAAGTGAAAGAAACAATGATAGCATGGGCTAAAAACTTTGGTTACTCAGTAGAACTAGACAAATGGCAGAAATTGTGGGATAGAAACTGTAAATTAACAATGTCAATGGCCTATAAGGAAAGTCTATACAAAATGTTTTATAGATGGCATTTACCACCAGTGAGACTAGCAAAGATGTTTGAAAACTTCTCAGCTAAATGTTAGAAGTGTAATCAGATACCAGGTTCATATTATCATATGTGGTGGATATGCCCAAAGGCAAAAAATTTTTGGACTAAAATATATACTTGGTTTGAAAAAATGATAAAACAACACATAGATTTGAAACTAGAAATATTTCTGCTGGGAATACTATCAGAACAGTATAATAAAGGGAACACATATTTAATTTTGCATGTAGTAACAGAAGCAAGAATAGTATTTGCACAACATTGGAAAAATGAAGAGGTTCCGACAGATGAAAGTGTAATTAAAAAAAATATTAGAATGTGCTGAGATGGATGGATTGACACTTAAGATAAAAGAAAAGGAAGAAACAGAATACTTATTAACATGGGATATATTTTATCAATAGTTAACTAACAAAAAGAGAGGTTAGAATTTAAAAATAATTCAAAGAGATAACAAAAATTGTATTGAAAATATTGTAAGATGGACAAACTAATTGTTTTATTATTTTATGATTAATATTGATATGTTTATTAAGATTACTAGTATGATTATGATTACTGTAGTACTTTTACTCAAAATTAATTATGCCTGGACAACATGCTGTTCAGATAGACATGGAATTTTTTTGTTTTTAAAGAAAAAATGTATCAATAAAACATGTATTCAAAAAAATATATAAATAACATTTTAGTACCAAAAATATAAGTTCTAATCCCTAGCATAGCATTAATTTCTCAAATATATTTACATTTTAATATTTAATTTCTTTTTCTATGCCTGGGAGGGGACATCCACCAATCATGTGCTTTATAACCACTCTCCTCACTTTTGTTCTTTTCCTATATTCATGCCATATAATCTATCCTGGGATCATACCTTTTTAATTAAATAACTGATGTTTACCAGCATAATTTTGGCCCCTTTTTTTCATGTGTGGGGATGGAAGTAGCTTGCTCCCTACTTCTAAAATCAGAGTAATGTCTGCCTTCTCATTGTTTGTGTCAATCAGAAGCACATAAAAGAGATACTTTATCATTTTAATGGAAAGTGAAACTCACATACAGGTAGTCCTCAACTTACAACCACAATTGAGTCCCAAATTTATGTTGCTGCGGGATATACCACTGTCAATAACATACTTGGGTTCAAATGTTCATTTGGAGACATACATAAAGTGCTAAGATGTCCATGTAATCAAGGCCATTTTAAAACAATTGAATATGTACAATGCATCTATTTAATTTTTGATCTTATGTGAAATGTGCTTATTTTTATACATTAAAATAGAAAATCCACTTAAATGAAGACTGAAATTTGAGAACATCACACTGTTCTTTTTCTTTCTGCTAAGCATAAGCTTTCTTTGTTCTATTGCTACATTTTCCTATAATTTATTGTTTTTCATTTTACTTTTTGAAAATTACTCTTTGAAAACTGTATCAAATGAATGCTTTGTTTTTATTTTTCTCCAGAAGAGGAAGATTTAATAAGTGTTTATCTGACTATAATTTTCTTTGCATTTGCTGGAGATATTTATCTTTTCCTTCAATTTCATGAGAAATATATACTCCAATTTTTTTAAAAAAAATGATTTGCATCTTGTGAGTAGAGGAATTGGTACAAACTGATCTCAGCTAAACTTAAAACTCTGCTTCTAATAATTCAAAGAAAAAAACCCCTAACATTCAATCCTGTCACTGTAATTTAAATGCTGTTTACAATCTAACAGATCTAACAGATTAACAGAGTTGGAAGGGATTTTGTAGATCATCTACTCCCTGCCCAAAGCAGAATACCCTACACCAGTGTTTCTCAACCTTGGCCATTGGAAGATGTGTGCCCTTCAACTCCCAGAATTCCCCAGCCACCTCTGCTGGCTGGGGCCGTCGGGGGGGTGAA
>JANHFM010016343.1:854-11632 GCA_032468115.1 Grayia smithii | reverse complement strand
GAAGACGTTTCACTTCTCATCCAAGAAGCTTCTTCAGCTCTGAACTGAAGAAGCTTCTTGGATGAGAAGCGAAATGTCTTCAAAGAAAAACCAGAAAGTCCAGCTGCCTCTTGAAAAAGCACCTTTGGGACTACAAAATTATTGTTAAACACTCTTTTTACAATAGATCTCATAGCAGAGATAGGAACACAGTTCAACCATGACCTGGATGACTGAGAATCTCCATAGCGTAGACACTAAGAAATAGTTGCAATAACTTTGTAGGCAATGAAAAAAATTGCACTATCACCAGAACATCATCTTGATTTGGAACTAGGCAAGTAGATTCCGTCCATGTATACTAAATCAGCCACAAGATCTGTAGGTCACTGTGCTAGGTCTGAAACCAATGGAGAGGATCAGAAATCCCAACATGGGCCTCTCATGCACCATTGGTTTTATCTCCCTAT
Organism: Grayia smithii; assembly: GCA_032468115.1. NCBI lineage: Eukaryota > Metazoa > Chordata > Lepidosauria > Squamata > Grayiidae > Grayia > Grayia smithii. The sequence continues at coordinate 11,183 of JANHFM010016343.1, read as the reverse complement.
AATTTTGCTCATATATTGTGTAAATTAAAATGTTCATAAAGCTGATCTAGTTTGCAAGGCTTATTTAGGAATAAAATAACACTATTATTAGCAATCGGGAAATTACTGATGGGTTTGTTATAGACACTGATTGCATTTGGAAGCACATTTGGATATTTGTCAATTTCTTATAGATCATCTCATTGAAAGTTAATCAGTCAACATATGATTAAACACCAAGAAAGAAAAAGAAACTGAAGAGAGGAGAAAATTTGGTAATTAAAGTCTGGTAATTAAAATCTAAACCTGCTACCCAGATTCATAATGAATCATCATGAGCTATTATGAAGATTTACTTTACAAAGATTTCTCCTGTGGGGCTCTTGTACTTGGTTTTGCTCTTGTTATTCTTGGGTTCTATTTTGGATTGCCAACCATTTTCAAACAATTTGTTGGGATCGTCAAAACTCATGCCTTGGCTTCAGCGACGTCCTGACAGCACAGACGTCTTAACGAGGAACGATGTGACCGCAACAACAAGACAGCCAGGAACGAGTGGTGTGGTGGAGGGAACACAGTTAGGCGGCCGCAGAGGGCACACGGGTGACAGTGAGGCGTAGGCGGCCGGATGCAGGCTTCCTCGATTGCATTAAGTTAATAGGCGGCCGCGGAGAGCACACGGGTGACGGGGGGCATAGGCAGCCGGGTGCAAGCGTCCTCAAGGCATTATGATAATAAAGGGGTGTGGCTGTGCACGTGGGCCGACAGCTGGGTGCTGATTGGCGGAAGCCGCCCGCACCATTTTAAAAAGCGTTCGGGAGGCAGACGCTCCCAACGCTGTCTTCCTTCCTGTGGAGCTCGGCTTTTCCTTTCATCACAGCGGATTAATTAAACCATCTTCAGACAGAAAACCCTCAACTCAAGTCTGTTTGTTCCTGTGCATGTGTGGGGAGCCGACAGAAAGACAGCGTTCATAAATCCTCTTTGCTTACAATCTGTGCTCGGAGAGATGATGGCAGAAGGTAGGACGGAGGACCCAATGAAGGAGGGGGATGAGGGGGCCGGCACGGAGGTGGCCACCCCTCTGGACGATGCACCGGTGGACCCCAAGGACGGCGGGGTGCGGCCGAAGGAACAGGTGGACAGCCACAATGGAGCTGGTGGGAGGAAGGATGATGGGTTACAGTCACAGTTGAGGAAGCAGCCGACTGAGAACTGGTGGCAGAAATCTTCGTTGTCTGGGCCACCAAGAGGCCCCTCGGAGGATGTCATTACTAGGGGCAGCGCATTCCAGGGCTGGAGGGAGAGACGCTGGGAAGAGGAAGGTGAAGAGTTCAGCTACTCAACGGGGTTGGGCTCAGAAACGTTGGATATTTTGGAGAAACAGTTTGGGGAATCCAGTTTTAGGGATTCCCCCTCCATACAGCCTTGGAGGGGTGGCCCTGAAGCCCCTCGCATTGACGCTAGGCGGTACCTGGCTAGCCCAAAGATAAAGCTAGCCCAAAAAAGGGAGAGGAGGACTGGAGAGCAAGGGGCGCTGGGGGCGAATGCCTCTGTCCCAGATAGAGCTGCAGAGGGGGAAATGGGCCAGTTAGAAGATCAACCAGGACAGAGCATGAGGGGTCGTGATCAACCATTTCAAGGTGGATCAGAGATAGGTAACCAACCAGAAATGATGTATCCAGGCCAGAGGCCACCATGGTCGCCAGGGTGGTCGCAGCAACCAGCGTGGGGTCCGCCCCCCCTACAGGCATCCTTTAATGGAGACCCAGATAGAGTGGCCTATTTTTTGAGACAAACGCTTAGCCACATTAACACGTACCGTAACTTTTACCCATCTGAATGGGCCATGGTAGGGGCGGTGGCAGCCGCTCTGACCAGGGAGGCAGCAGACTGGGTGGCTGCGTTACATAATGACCACTCCCAGGATCTTGCTGACACCGGAGGGTTCCTGGAGGCATTGAGGAGGCAATTCGAGGACAAGTCGCTGACCCAGCAAACGGAAGGGGAGCTTATGTGACTAAAACAATGAGGCAGGCCGGCACGTGAGTACGTGAAGGATTTTAGGAGGTTGGCTGGGCGTCTGCATTCCTGGCCGGAACGATTATTGGTACACCAGTTCCGGGCTGGGTTAGACCGGGCTCTTAGACAGGCCTGTGTGTATCGAGGCCTGGCTCCCCAGTTGTCAGCATGGTTCTCGGCTGCAGTAGATCTCGACATAGGCCTACAGGAGTTTCGGTCCAGGGAACCGTATGGGGGAGGTCCATTCCGTAGAGCAATGGAGAGGATGCCAGTAACCAATAGAGAACCGAGACCCAGCAATAATAGGACCATGATGGGCCCCTCCCCGCCTAGGAGAGTACCGTTTAGATGTTTCCGCTGGCAGAAAGAAGGACATCGAGCAGCGGACTGTACCGAACCCATCACCACAGACTCCAATCGAGGGACCACTGACGCCAGGTCGAAGAATCGGGACCGCACAACGCCAACCACCAGAGCCAGGGTGGCATCCGCGACACCTTCCCGAGACGGTGCTGGCCCAGGAAGTGCCACGAGTGGTGGTCCAGGTCTCCTGTCCGTGATGTCTGGGGAGAGCTCAGAGGAGGACGAAACACTCAATCCCATGGTAAGTGACCCTGTAAGTCCTTTCCTCATAAAGGTATGGTTACAAAACAGACACACCAACCGCGGGGTGGAGTCGGAGGCGTTAATAGATACCGGGTGCACACGGTGCCTGATCAGAAGGTCCCTTGCACAGGATTTGGCTATCCGTATCTTCAAGATGAGAATACCAATTCAGTTTGAACAAATGGACGGATCAGTGTTAGGGGGCACACCAGCTAACCACGTTACTGAGCCTGTTCAACTGCAAATTGGGGAACATTGGGAGTTGCTCAGGTTTGTCGTCATAGACCAGATATCAGAACCCATCATCCTTGGTTTGGCGTGGCTCAACAGATGGAGGCCCACTATATGGTGGGAGGGTGGGTGTAGACATATCCGCCTTGAGGCGGGACCCAATCCTACCCGAGTCTGGGAAAGGGTGTGTAGCGGACCCAACCTTGGCCACGATCCCATCTGAATACCATGACCTTAAAAAAGTGTTTGATGAAAAAGAGTGCAATGTGTTACCACCTCACAGAGCGACGGATTGCGCTATAGAACTGATCCCAGGGGCGTGTTTGCCAAAACCAAGGATGTACGCCATGACCCCGAAAGAGCTCGAAGAGTTAAGAGAGTATATCAATAAAAACTTAGCAAGAGGGTTTATTACTCCGAGTCGGTCGCGCATGGCTGCGCCAGTGCTCTTTAGGGAAAAAAAAGATGGAGGCCTTCGTTTATGTGTTGATTTCCGGGGCCTCAACGCAGTTTGCATTGAACATATATATCCCCTCCCATTGTTCAAGGACTTATTGGCTACGCTAAAAACAGGAAAGTTCTTTACCAAGTTAGATCTGCGTGAGGCCTACTATCGTGTACGTATACGCCCAGGGGACAAATGGAAGACCACCTTTACTTGTCCCCTGGGTAGTTACCAGTTCCAGGTTATGCCCTTTGGGTTGGAAGGAGCACCTGGGGTGTTCATGCAATTGATCAACGAAACCTTGCATGAACACCTCTATCGCGGGGTATTGGTGTACCTCGACGATATATTGATCTACACCATGGAAGAACATACACGACTGGTACGTCAAGTGTTGAAGAAATTGTTAGCCGCAAAACTCTTCATAAAGGTATCTAAGTGTGAGTTCCATCGCACCTCTATAGATTACCTTGGGTATCGTATTTCACATGAGGGAATAGAAATGGACCCAGAGAAAGTAAGGGCAGTGGTAGATTGGTGACCCCCAAGAACTCGTAAACAATTACAAAGCTTCTTGGGGTTTGCCAACTTCTACCGGCAATTCATACCCTCGTTTGCGCACATAGCTCTACTGTTAACAGATTTATTACGCACCAAACAGTCTGCTGTCAAACCCAAACCTAGTCACCTGATAGTCTGGACGACGGAATGCCAAAATGCCTTCGACACCCTAAAAAGGTTATTCTCCACCGAACCTATACTGCACCATCCTGACCCGAGCCTACCGTTCGTGGACCAAGTTGATGCCAGTGATGTTGCGGTAGGTGCAGTTCTCTTACAAAACCAAAATAATGTCCTGTACCCCTGTGCCTACACTTCTCGAAAATTAAATCCCACCGAAAGACGGTGGACAGTGTGGGAGAAGGAGGCATTTGCAATACGATGGGCTCTGTTGACATGGCGGCATGTGTTGGAAGGGGCGGAACAGAGGTTCGAGGTATGGACGGACCATAAGACCCTGGAAGCATTGCAAACACCAAGGAGATTATCCCCAAAGCAAATCAGGTGGGCACAGTACTTTACCAGGTTTAATTTCGCACTGAAGTACATTCCGTCTGGACGCAATTTCCTGGCCGATGCGTTGTCAAGGATGCCCCAATTCAATAGTGAACGGGAGGAGGTGGTGCAACCCTTAATTCAGCCTATACAGATGTTAAAACAAGTAAAGACGGTCACGACGTGGGGAGATAAGGTGCAGGAGGCCCTAAGAGATGATATGTGGGTAAAGGAACATGCAGGAGAGGTAGACCGAAACCACGGGTTAGCATGGGTAGGCGGGTGACTATACGTACCGGTAACTTTGAGAGACGAAGTCTTACATCAATGCCATGATGTAAAGACAGCTGGCCATTTTGGCTTTCTGAAGACATTACATTTAGCCAGACGCCAATTCTGGTGGCCAGGGATGAGAGCAGATATCCAAAAATATGTGACTGGATGTCCAGTATGTGCTATAACTAAAACCTTACCAGGAAAACCGGTAGGTCTCCTTCAAAAGGTAGCGGAACCACAACAACCATGGGAGGACATCGGAATGGACTTCATAGTCGACCTCCCTAATAGCCATGGACATACTGTTATTTGGACAGTTATTGACTTATTTTCAAAGCAGGCCCATTTCATACCTTGTAAGGGTTTACCTTCTGCTCGAAAACTATCGCATCTATTCATACAGCACGTATACCGCTTACATGGTGCTCCAAAACGCATCATATCTGACAGAGGTATACAATTCACCACTCGGTTTTGGCGTCACTTTGTAACCCTACTAGGGGCAACACAGGGGTTGAGTACAGCATTTCATCCTAGCACTAATGGGGCTGCTGAACGGACCAATGCAATGATCGAACGATACTTACGTTGTTATGTCACCTACCAACAGGACAATTGGGCTGCATTGATACCTTCCGCAGAAGTAGCCTACAATAATACAGTGCATAGTAGTACAGGGTTAACGCCCTTCAAAATTGCTACAGGAAGGGACCTTCTAGCTATACCTGACCTAGCAAGGCCACCAAACAACCACACAACCATAACACCTAGCAAATGGGCAGAACAAATAAGGCAGGTATGGCCCCAGGTCCAAGATGCATTATAGAAAGCCGCAGACGAATATAAAACACAAGCAGATAAGAAAAGAGCAGCACAAAAGCAGTATAAGATAGGAGATCTAGTGTACTTATCAACGAAGTATTTAAAGTTACATTTACCATGTAAGAAACTAGGACCCAAATATGTGGGACCGTTTCCTATAATACAAATCATCAACCCTGTAACAGTGCGTTTAAAATTACCCAGGAAATTCGGCCGAATCCATCCAGTGTTTCACTGTAGCTTAATAAAACCAGTAACAGGACAAAGGTTCACACAACCCCGACCAGGACCAGTACAGAAAGATCACTATGAGGTGTCCAGAATACTAGACTCCAAAAGGAGCCGGGGTACACTCTACTATCTGGTAAAATGGAAGGGATATTCAGTCAGCGAAGCGTCCTGGGTAGCCTCTAAAGATGTAAAAGCTCCTACACTATGTCAACGATACCACAATCGTTATCCTTACAAGCCGGGAGGGCGAGCTGAACATAGAACATAAAACTCACCAATAACATGTAACATGTTCCCTTTACTCCATTAGGTAGGCTCCTGGTAGACGGGGCCGCCTGTCGGGATCGTCAAAACTCATGCCTTGGCTTCAGCGACGTCCCGACAGCACAGATGTCTTAATGAGGAACGATGTGACCACAACAACAAGATAGCCAGGAACGAGTGGTGTGGTGGAGGGAACACAGTTAGGCGGCCGCGGAGGGCACACGGGTGACGGTGGGGCGTAGACGGCCGGATGCAGGCTTCCTCGTTGCATTAAGTTAATAGGCGGCCGTGGAGAGCACACGGGTGACGGGGGGGCGTAGGCGGCCGGGTGCAAGCGTCCTCAAGGCATTATGTTAATAAAGGGGTGTGGCTGTGCACGTGGGCCAACAGCTGGGCGCTGATTGGCGGAAGCCGCCCGCACCATTTTAAAAAGCGTTCGGGAGGCAGACGCTCCCAACGCTGTCTTCTTTCCTGTGGAGCTCGGCTTTTCCTTTCATCACAGCGGATTAATTAAACCATCTTCAGACAGAAAACCCTCGACTCGAGTCTGTTTGTTCCTGTGCATGTGTGGGGAGCCGACAACGTGGGTGTTTCATCAAATTGGCTGAGCTGATGGAGGGTTTTTTAAATTTTTATATGTCTTAATTTGGTTTTAATCGTTATTTTAAACTGTTTATGTATCTTTTTAATTCTTGTTAGCCACCCTGAGTCTTTTGGGAGAAGGGCGGCATATAAATTTTAATAATAAATAAATAAATAAATGAATAAATAAGCTGAGCCCCAGCAGCCCACCGGCTGTTCTGTTCTTGTTCCTGCTCTGAAATAAAGTGCTGAACAGACCTCGCTATCACGTCTCTCTTCAACCTGTGCCAAATCTAACACAAACCATACAAAGTATTAACTCTAATTGGTCCCAGATCAAATATTCACATTTTTTCTTTATACTATCTCTTATCAGTTGCTAATTGATTGAATACAATAAGTCCAATCTCCAAAGCCAATCTATCTTTCCCCCAAAAAACCAGATAAAATCATTTTGTAAAATCATCCCTCAATTAGAAGTATTAAATCCATTTCCCACTCTCCTTCAACCCCTTAAAAAATGTTTTTGCCACTTATTGACCCAGAGAGTTCTCTGCTATTACATAAAAGCATCGTGTTAAGCTTCCGGAAGGTGTATGGAAACGGCTCTATTATATCTGAGTCTATATTTCTTCTTGGCCAGTTTATAGCTAGGAAATGATATTTCTTCTCCATGTTTTCCACCATCTGTGTTGTTCCTGTGTCTAAATTTCTTCCCAATGAATCTGCTGCTTTGAAAACAAGTTCTTCTTTTAGGTTTAAAGTATTTAGTGTCTGTTTTTTAAAATATTTTCCATGGTCTTTATAAGTTCACCAAAACTTTTAGAAAAAAATTCTGCTAAAGAATGTATGTTGCTAGCCAGACTGTTTTCCCCCTTGAGTGTCAGCCTACTCCTTCTTTTTGTAATCCAATATTTGTTGCTCAAAGCAGAGAGCAAGCAAAGAAGACAGAGAGATCTTTTCTGACTATTTTGATCCAAAAAGATTTTGCGGGTTAATAAAATACAAATCCAGGCACCTGTGCCATGTTTCATACAGAAAGCAGAAATTAATAAGAACAGTCAAATAAATTAATAAAAGAAAAACAGCAAAAAAGAAAACAGAAAGCATCTGGAGTTGAAATTAATCAGTATTCAGCCAGTCAATTAATCTTTAAAGATAAGAAGAAAAACAAAAGTTCAAAAAGTCAGCTTAACAATACCAGACATGCTTACAAAAACGTTCTGCTGGTAGAAAGAGGTATAAATCCTCATTGATTTTCCAGCTGCCACCACAAGGATCTGCAATCTTCAATTCCCCCTCAAATAAAAGTTATCTCAAATCATTCCTAAATGCCCACATTAAATCCAGGGGGTAAGTGCCAAAAAACTATATTTGGCAGCAAACACAGCAGATAGCCAGAAAGAGAAAGAAAGCCTCTTACTTTTCAACAGCCACCTTGGGGAGAAGTCTAATACTATATGTGATCTTGATTCTATCCTTTGTTAATGCAACCTAGAATTGCATTGGCGTTCTTTTGGCTGCTGCCACATACTGTTGGCTCATTTTTAAGTGATTGTCCACTACAATTCCAAGATCCTTCTTACAGTTACTGCTATTGAGCCAAATGTATCTGTACATTTGTTTTTTCTTGACTGAATATCTTACTTTTCTCTACATTGAATTTCATTTTATTTGATAGGGCCAAGTGTTCAAATCTGTCAAGATCCATCTGGATCTTGAGCCTATCTTCGGGACTGTTAGCTATTCCTGCCAGCTTAGTGTCATCTGCAAATTTGATATCTTCCTCTTCTATTCATTCATCTAGATCATTTTTGAAGATATTGAAGAGTATTGGACCTGAAACAGAATCTTGAGACAGGCCATTGCTTACCTTGTCAATGTAATTCCATTAAAGACTACATATTCAGTATGATTTGTCAGCCACTTGCAAATCTATCTGTTGGTGATACTATCCATCCCACATTTTTCTAGCTTACCATGAAGTCTATTTTGTGGACTTTCTAACTAACCAAGAAGTCTATTTTATGGTCTACTTTGTCAAATGCCTTAATGAAATGCAAGTATACTATGTCCATAGCATTTCACTGGTTCGCTAATTTAATCACTTTGTCAAAGACTGAAATAAGATTTGTTTGGAATGTTCTGCTTTTGACAAACCCATATTGGCTTTTAGTTATAACTTTCCTTGCTTCTAGGTGTTTGCAGATCTGTTGCTTGTCTATCTTTTCCAGGACCTTCCCAGGTATGAATGTCAGGATGATTGGTCTGTAGTTTCCTGCATCTGTTTTTTTTTTTCTCCTTTTTTGAAGATGGGGACTACATCAGCCCTTTTCCTGTCCTTTGATAGTTCCCTGGTACTCCAACAATTTTGAAAGATATGATTCAAAACTTCCCAGATCATCTGCCAGTTCCTTCAGAACTCTAGGATGTAATTCATCTGGTCCTAGTGATTTGAACTTGTCTAGAATGGATAGGCAACTCTTACCTTTTAACTCTTAAGTCTTACCACCTGAATAAGTGGTTCAGAAATCCCACACACACAAATGAAGAAAGAAAAGAAAGGTTGAAGGAGTGTGCATCTAGATAAAAAATCTAAATGCATTCTATTAAAAATAGCAAAGTATATTTAAGTGTCCTTTCATATTTGTTTTAGTGAAAGAAAATATAAATTTAATTTATTATCTGTAGTATAGTAGTAGTAGTAATAGTAGTCCTTTATTAATTGATTAATCTTGTGACAATAAAATAAAATAACAATATATAGTATAATTTTGGAATAAAATAGAAAAGAGGAAATAGACTAATAAAATACATGTGTGGTAATACAAGAAGTCAATAATCAGATAAATGAATCTTCCTTACAGTGTACCTCAATTTGTATCAGATTCTTAGGACTACTGCCTTAGTTATAAATGGAGTAGTTCTGTATATAATATGTACATTTGAGCCTATGAAGAAACATGACAGGCGTTGTTTGGATCCTAGCAGGCTGATCTTTCCAAATGGGATGGTAAATATTTAAGCACAATGGTGGCATCTATTTGACAGTTGAACAAAATATGAGAAATATTTTCAAATATTCAAATTCAGGTTATCTCACAATATGTGCACTGATTTGGGAACATACTACTTTTAAGAATGGGAAATACTTCTGAATAAATAAGCACAGAGCACTGATGATGTTACCTATTTGGGTAAAGAAATATCTGCAAGCAACAGCCAAGCTCAGAGAATACCAACAACTCAACAAACAAATGCAGTAGATGAGCATAATCTGTCTCAGGGATGTACTTCACTTCAAAGAGTGGAGCTACATACCCCAAAAACAAAACTAATAAATTTCCACTATACGATCTTGAATACGTACTCACATTTTCAACATCAGGGATAATTTTGAAATCCTGAATTCAGTGACAGAAATGTGGAATGGAACCAATGGAATGGAAGTTGTTAAAGATTAATGTGAAAAGTATTGATCCAAAGGTAAATCAAACCAGGAAATCAATACCAGTCGTAGGCTAAAATGCCTTTATTGTTTTATAATAACAGAATTGGACTAGAAGACCTTCAAGGTCCTTCCAGCGTTTGATTCTACATTTATATCTAAAGTTCTCCATTAAGGATTTAATGACAAATTTCAGAAAATAGTTAAAATAGATATGAATTATTATTACAACATCTATAAAGACATCAAAGATAGAATCAGATATGGGGAAAAAGTTTCCTAAGAGACTTTCCTTGGGGGAGGGGGGGGGAGACAAACTTGTAAAAATCTGGATCTTGTGGCGATGGGAGCGGCGAGATGTAATTAT
>JANHFM010016182.1:0-11648 GCA_032468115.1 Grayia smithii | reverse complement strand
GGAGTGGGGGGGGTCCTGCACGCATGCGGAAAGGGGGCACATTCCATTATGGGTGCCGGCAAGCGCGCACGCTTTCAGCACACAACAAGAAAAAGTTTAGTCATCACTGCCCTATACCATTTCAGACAAATGGCTATCTAGTCTCTTCTTAAAAGCCTCCCAATGATGGAGCACCCACAACTTTTGAAACAGGCCCTTCCACTGGTTTGTTGTTCTCACTGTCAGGAATTTTCTCCTTAGTTCTAGGTTGCTTCTCTCCTTGGTTAGTTTCCATCCGTTGCTTTTTGTCTTGCCTTCTGATGCTTTGAAAAATAGATTGCACACCCCTCTTCTTTGAGACAGCTCCTCAAATACTGGAACACTGCTGTCATGTCACCCGTAATCCTTCTCTTCACTAGACTAGACAAGACACATCCAGTTCCTGAAACTGTTCTTCATATGTTTTAGCCTCTGGCCTTTTGGCTGGCTGCTGCCTCAGTTTCACCTTTCAGTCTCTTAGGAGGCAGCCCTTGGCCACTTGGTGGTGACTTCTCTAGTAGTCTCAACACTACCCGCCCCCCTCGGATGCTTGGCACAAATCCACAAAGCATTCTGCTTTCAATAAATGGCGGGATCCCATTTTCTGAGCCAAGCAAGCACCAGCATCACTGGTTCGGTCTTGCTCGGCCCTACGATGAAGCTGAGGGTCTCTTCATGGGGCCCCATTTTTAATATTATGGGCCCAGTAAGGTGCATGGCAGACACACATACCCTGCCAGGGATCCATAGAAAGGACTGTAAGGTTGGTCAGACTCAGGGGTGGGTTCTACTTACCTTTACTACCGGTTCTCTTCATGCACACGCTTTACGCGTGATTGGCACACATGTGCTCCATGCATGCGCAGTAACTTTTTTTTGGAAAAAAACTCAAAAAAGCGCTCTGTGCATGCGCAGAGCAGAAAACTGTAAGTACAGGCGTGCGGGTGGGCCCAGCTCCCAGGCGCGGAGAACTGGTTCGGTGACATCACAGCATCACCGCTACTAGATTGCGCAAACCGGGCAAAACCGGGAGAACCCACCACTGGTCAGACTCCTGAGCTGTACTCCTAACTTCTCCAGGGCTGGTTAGGCATGTAGTGCTGAAGAAGGGAAAACATGTTTAAATGAGCCAGGAATTCTCATCCTGTTTCACTAGAGCAGTGGTTCTCAACCTTCCTAACGCTGCGACCCTTTAATACAGTTCCTCATGTTGTAGTGTTTTATGACTGTAACCTTGTTGTTGGTATCCTAAGATTTTTACTGACTGTTTCCTAATATGATTTGATTCTCATTTGTTCCCTATGACTATCATTAAGTGTTGTACCCTATGACTCATGCCGAATGTACCTTTTCTTTTATGTACACCGAGAGAGTATGCACCAAGACAAATTCCTTGTGTGTCCAATCACACTTGGCCAATAAAGAATTCTATTCTATTCTATTCTAAGCATTTATTTTACAGTTGCACAGGCTTTTAGTTCCTTCATATACCACATTTCACCACCAATTCCATAATAATACGAAACATTTCATAATTCAAATCTATTCACTTCGACACCTTCTTCTGAATCAATAGATGTTGATAAATGAACAGTGAATTTCTCCCATTCAAACAATAATACACAGATAATAAGATAATATTAGAATGTTAAGATAGCATAGAAAGCCTTTTAAGCAGAATTTGTAATTCTCATCTTCCTAAACGTCAATGAAGCAAGACTGGGAATAGGAGGAACATGTCCAAGAATGCCCACCCCAGATGCTTTACAGGCAAAAGAGTCTGGACCCACAAGCACTTCTTACACACAAGCCCTGTTTTTAAAGCTTCTAGAATAGGTGGTCAACATCTTGAATTAAGTCAGGAAAGCAGATGACAGCCAGAATGGATCCTTTACGGTAAGTCCTCGACTTACAACAGTTCATTTAGTGACCATTCAGTTACAATGGCCCTGAAAAAAGTGACATGACCATTTTTCACACTTATTGCAGCCTTCCCATGGTCATGCGGTCAAAATTCAGACGCTTGGCAACTGATTCACGTTATGACGGTTGCAGTGACCTTCTGACAACAAAGTCAGTGGGGAAGCCAGATTCATTTAGCAGCTGGGTTACTAACTTATCAACTGCAGTGATTCACTTAACGGTGGGAAGAAAGATCATAAAATTGGTTAAAACTCACTTAATGACAGAAAATTGGGCTCCGTTGTGGTGGTAAGTTGACTACCTGTATGATAATTCACCTTTTTAAGGCTAATCCAATATCCAGCACTATGACTTTGCCTCATGTTCAACAGCTTGTACAGATATTTACTGCACAATCCTTTGGGCACAGTGGGACAGGATGAAAAGGGATGAGCCATTGCAACGGCCTTGTCACTTGATCTTGAGCTGACTAGGTGATCCAAAAAGAGATCATGGTTGGCATCAAAACAGTGACACGATTCAAAAAGCTCAAGAACTCCAGTCTGTAAGGGGGTCATTTGTTCTCCTGGGCCAGTAATGCAAATCCCCCAAAAGCCAGTCCAATAAAGGCTTGAGAGGCTATTAATGTTTCTGAGTGTAGCTGGGAATTGAATGAGTAGGTAGCCAGAGTGTCAGGGTTCCAAGTAACACCACCAATGAAGAAAACTCCGAGGCTTAAAGTTCCTCAAAGTTCCATTTTATTAGAGATGTTATATTGGCAACTCTGGGAAAACCCGAATCTGAAAGCTTCCAGGTTTTCCCCACCCAAAGGAAAGTCCAAGTCCCTGCCCAGCATCCACATGTCCATCACATGGTCCAATCAAAACACTGTCCCAACTGGATATGCTTCCCAGTCCCAGCCCTCCAGGTGCAGGGCAAGATGTGCTTGACTCTCTGAGAAAGGAATGTTATTATGACTATATATCACCCTTGCTCCATACAATCCCGCCTCCCAGTTTCCCACAGTAGTAAATGTGGCAGGCCTGAAGATCCAATGCAAAAGTTGGCTTTCAGGCCTAACAACCAACTCAGTAAGTATGGATACGTACAGTGCTAGGCCCAAATACATTTTCTCTTAGTCTTGGTCTACATGTGAAGCTTAGAGAAACTTCATGAGTAGATATAATGTAAACTTCAGGCTTAGATTGGGAAATTATATTTTTCAAGCTCTCTTTCTCCCAGAATCCTCACAAGATTTTTTTCATCGATAAGAGCAATCTCATCATGAAACTCTACCTGTCATAATGTTCATATGTACTTAATTAAATCTTTCAATATGGTCTTAAGAAAAATCAGAGGTCCTGACTATCATAAATCCCACTGACTTCAGTGATGCTATACCAGCAATAAATGAAGCCTGCAGTAGCTTGTTTCATCACCCCTTTATGCTTTACAAGACATTAAAATGTAGAGCCCCATTACATTTCTAATATTTTTGTTGGTTTTTTTTTATGTTTTGCTTTTTTGGTCTCCTGCTTCTGCAAAGCTACCTGCTGACACTTAAAATTTAGTGAGTTTCTGCAAAAACTCAACAGAGAGCTATATAATAGTTATTTTAGCAAGATTATGACAAGGGAATAATGCAGAAATGTGAACTTAATCCTTCAGGTAGCTTGATGTAACAAACATAAGTGCACCAGCGTGCCTACCGTCCCTGTCCTAATATTCCTTTTTATTCTTATTCTTTTCATGTATTCAAATTATGTTTATACTTTTACCTGTTATCTTATATACGCTTGACAAATAAATAAATTAATTAATTAAAATTTTAAAAAAAACCAACTTAGCTCACAAACACTGACTCACGTGGCGCCCTTCTTCACGAAAGGTTGATGACAAATTGGGTCATCTTGTCTATGTCTAGAAATGGCTCATCTTTCATACTGACTTCATTTGCTTACTGTATTACAGTCTAATAGGGTTTTTTTAATATGCCAAGAAATCCATTGCATGCCAATTATACCAGTGGATAGACATTTCTGAGATATTCATATTTATTTCATAAATTTCAACCTGTTTTTGCCTCCCAGTTCATCCCCTTTTTGCTTTGCTAAACACAATAGTTTTGAGTGTATGTATGGTCTCTGTTCAATAATTCTACACACACACACACACAATCAAAAATTACAGAATGTTCCAGGTACAGATGTCTTTTACTAAATCTTGTCATACAACATTTCCTTATTTTACAACATTTCTAAATTACTTATTCAAGTCATTCTTAAGTGAAATATAAATAAAACAATATGGGCAATAAAACACAAGTCATTATAATAAAACTGTAAAACAACTGCTAATAGAAAAGCAATAAATATAGATTGAAAACAAAATCATATTAGATAGCAAAAGAAGCCCTGAACAAAGAGATGCATCAACAAATAACATTGAAAGCATAGAAGACAAAAGGCTTCAGAGAGAGAGCTGAAAAAGACACATCTGTTTGATGACTGCTGAATGTGATACCCACAATGAAAGCCTTACTGTTTACCAGAAGGATCTAACACATTTATAAAGGGCAGTTAGCCATTCAAGATAATCAACAGAGTGATATAATTATAACAATTATAACAATTTAATTTTAATAATAACAATTTTACTTGTTATCTTATATACGCTTGACGAAATAAATAAATAAAAATAAAATAAAAATAAATTATAGACGCTATTTTAAACAAAACATTTAGTAACAGAGACGGCAATTTAAGGTTAAAAAAAGAGCCATAATTCAAACTTCACATGTTAGAATATTGGTGATCACACCATGAGCCATGGAGCCATCCAGAATTGCCTTGTAGTGAGATGAGCAGCAAATAAATTTAACTGTTGTTATTATTAATAATAATCCTGTCTGAACATCTGGCTGACTATGCAATGAACCATAATAAGAACTTCTTCAAAAACAGTTTTCTCATTGAGATAATTCCGTATAGATGACTGATGATCATGTTCATGATGACCATCCTATAGATCAGTGTTTCTCAACCTTGGCCACTGGAAGATGTGTGGACTTCAACTCCCAGAATTCCCCAGCCAGCTCTGCTCACACATCTTCCAGTGGCCAAGATTGAGAAACACTGTCTTAGATGCTTGTGGTTTGCCAGATCTTTCATTTTCTCTTCTCTGGAGGATAGAAATATTTGCTGTTCTCTTTCACTCGACACTACCACAGTTCTTCAGGAGTTCTCAAAAATAATATGTAAGAGTGTGGTCAGATCTTCAGCTAATCCCTAGGATGCAGTGTGTCTGGGAAAACAAATCTTGAGAGCTGTTGCTGGAAGTTTCATATCACAGATTTATGAAACTGCAAATCTGACATTTGAAAGCTACATCTGACTGAATCACCTGTTTTACATCTGCAAATGAACTTTCTATTCATTGTTTAAAACATACTCTTACATATTTGATAGTCTCTGAGCTAAGCAAGAGGTGACTAAATGGTTTGGCACATGATATCAGGCCTGGAAGCCATCTTTTTCTTTGGACCTTCAAGCCTGCCACATTTACTACTGTGGGAAATAGGGAGAGGGGGGATTGTATGGAGCACGGGTGATATATAGTCATAATATTCCTTTCTCAGAAAATCAAGGTCATCTTGCCCTGCACCTGGAAGGCTGGAACTGGGAGGCATCTCTAGTTGGAACGATGCTTGGATTGGACCATGTGATGGACATGTGGGTGTTGGGCAGGGACTTGAACTTTCCTTTGGGTGGAGAAAACCTGGAAACTTTCAGATTCGGGTTTTCCCAAATGTGCCATGACATCTCTAATAAAATGTAACTTTGACGAAACTCAAGCCTCAGAGTTTTCTTTCGTTGGGGGTGTTACTTGGAACCCTGACACATGAATCTTTGTATGCCCATACTACATTTAAATGGATATCAAAAAATCAAGTACTAAATTATAGAAATCCTTGGAATTAAGGATTGGGATTTAGGAATGCATATAGAAAAAACTTAAATCCTGTAGATTAAACAGCGAGTGCTCCTTGTTGAACTGTTTTGGAAAATATTCACTACACATAGAGCACTTTATACAGACAGTACTCCAAACTTTTAAATTTAATTTTGGATTTGAAGGCCATCCAACTCTGATGACTCTGAGCTACTCACATCCAAATACAGAAAACAAATGTTCAGAAAAGAATAAAATAACAACAAAATGACAAAATAACAATTGGGGGCTCAGGAGCCATCCTAGCCCTTCATTTGGAAGAAAATCCAGATCTTCAAAAACTTCTAAAACAGCCAAAGGATGAGAGCCATATGGACCTCCTGGATGTGGTTCCAGAGGAGGTGATGCAGCAGGGAATGCACACTTCTTGGGTCCTGATGGATGACATTATTTAATTGAGGGCTTTGCCCACACTACCAGATCATAGTGGATGAGCAGAACCTTTGAAAACTTCATAGTGCAATGCTATATAATATGTGTTGCAAATTTTTTGCTTGTTCATCATACTAAACTTTCCCTTCCTTGGCAGTTGCCTTTGCACAAGGAAACAGATCTGGTTCAAAAATGCCCTGACCGCATGTTAGAAAGGGTGGGATTAGTTTCACTGCAATGGTTAATAGAAGCTACTTTCAGTCCATATGCACACAATTTCTCTCAAGCCATGTTTGATATTTAAGTAACATGCTAGAACTACAAAAATTAAAAATGGGATAAGGACAAAACTGATGTAGTTTAGTTGTATAGATTATTTACTTAACTAAATGTTAACTAAGTTACTTAACTAAACTCCAGGATAAGATAATATTTGTGGTGGCTTAGGCAGATACTTCCTAAGATTCATTGAAGTAGAAGAAAGGGGAGTGTGATGAACCGGGCAAGGCACAAAGGTAACACAGTCAGCTGATAGTTCAAATTGCCCCTTTATTCTAACTTTCCCCCAAATGCTCCCATGTTTATGGCAAGTCCCAGAACAAAGTAATGGCACACAGACACACCTCCGGCAGCCTCTGGCTGTAAGCAGTCCTGCAAACACTGCGAGCACAAAGCAAAGGAATACAACAATGGTTTCAGGAACAAAGGAACAAGGAAATTAATCCAGGAAGCAAGAAATAAAGCAAGAAGTCAAGGAAACTCCAAAAGTCGGCAACAGCACACAAAACTCCATTAATTCAATGTTTGTTCCCAACAGTGTCTCCTTAAATCTCAATCCTGAGGTGTTCCTTGTGAAGTGGGGCGTGATGCCCTCCTCCCGAGTCATTGGGTCACCCTGTGCTGTTCCTGCCTCCTCTCCACTCTCCATGCTTGTAGATCAGGAGGGGCAGTCCTTGCTCATCGCCTGAGCTCTGTCACTCTTCATTTCTACTGCTTGCCCATCCCACTTCTGAGGGCCCCCGACCTGCCTCCTCCCCACATGCCAATGAAACCACCCACTCGGTCGCCCTTGGCTCTGGCTCATCATCCTCCACAGATTCAGGCTCCAACGGGGACATGAGGGAGCATAATTGCAATATTCTATTATTATAGCCAATCTCAAAAAATAGTTTTAGCTTTCCTAGTCTGGTCTGCCTAGTGGAGCTTGACAGATAGGGGCTGAGAGCAGTCAAGTTTCAGGCAAATGTATGAAGTTTTCATTCTAAGGTTCTTTATGTATTGATTTAAAACAATTCCTAATATTTTTTATAGCAAAGGTAGATGCCATGCAACACAGAACAGTCTTTAGAGATGAAGGGGATAATAATACATTCCTATCCCTATGTTTCTTCTAGGCAATTGATATGAAAATAATAGTTGCCTTAATTAGGACATTTGCATAATTTCAAATAAGAATTTTTGGGGGGAGTGGCAAATGAAATATTCAACTAGGTAAAGAATTGTTTTTTACCTTTCTCCTCATTGGTGGGTGTAATTTGTATGGAAATATCAAAAGTCAGACCTGTCATTAGGAAGTTGTTACTTTTCCTTAGCATTTCTCCATGATATCAGAATCTATTTTTTTGCCCCACACTTGCCTTTGTCTAGTTCTTTCAACGAAGCTATCAATGCATTATGTAAGGAGGGTGCTTGTTTATCAACCCTGTTGCAGAGCCTAAGAGGGAGTGATTGACCCCTAAGTCTCCCAGCTTTTGTGCTTAAGGAAGGGCTAGAACCTGACTTGTTCCACACCATCTTAATTACTACAGCAGATAGTGTACATGTAAGTAATGAAGAAATATGTAAAAAATCATAAACATGGATGATGGTACAAGAGATATTACAATGAAGGAGAAACCGTTTTGGGTGGTTTTGGTTTTTTTATTTGTTCAAAACCATAGAAATTGCAACAGACACTTCTAAAACTTTTTAAACTAGAGATTAAAAGGATGAAATCCAGGACTTTCTCCAAACAAAACATGTGCTTTATGAACCTGAGCTCAGGGTATTCTCTAAAGTAATAAATCACTGGACTTTTTAAAGCGCTTAAATGATAGCTTTTGCCATTATATCCCCAGTTCATTTAGTTAAATGTAGTTGTCCAAAATTTTCTTATAAGATTCAGTGTTCCACCTACAAGGACTTTGTATACAGTAACTGCCCTGGGAAAGTTCTATAAGGAAGTCAAACCCATTTCACTAACTAATCAAGCCAGCAGATCAGTCCTTTATTCTGCCAGGACTGTCACAATTTGGAGACTCCAAGTGTGCAAATCCACTCATTTTTCCTCTTCCACCCCAGCAAAAACCTTTATTTCTAAACTCAATGACTTGGGATGATAGTTTGTTTACTGTTGTATAACATAAAAAGTTATTGACAATTTGATAGTTTACATATTTAAGATCTTACAAATCGATGTAACAAAAGCATTATATGTATACCACTTTTTATATGACCTCTTTATCTGTGTATTGCAGTTTTCACTGTAATTTTAGAAATTTTGCATAAAAACCAATTTTATCCATCAAAGATTTAACATAATTGGCTCCAAACAACTGTTGATAATAATCATGTGCTTCCTATTTTTCTGCAATCATTTCCTACTTCTGTGGTCAAAGGTTTATAGGTAAACATACTATGAAATGTTTGCACCGAATCAAGTAAACAGAGTCATAATATTTACCTGAAGCAAACTTTATACTTGTGTTCAGAATTTGTAGAATAAATTCAGGTTAACGAAAGAGGAAGGGCAGAATTAGAAGCAAAAATGCAGATCACTTTGTTATTTCCCATTGCAGTTTCCTTTTTTTAAGTTCTGGATTTATACTGCAGATATATTTTTCTGATTCTCATGGTGCTTCTTGTTTTGAATTATGTAAACATGGCCAGCTAAATAGGATATGATCCTGGATGTGATTTACTTGTACAGGTCATGAATAAATAGTTTGATTATATAGGACCTTTAATGCATAGGTCGTTTGGAAACATGACACATCTCTCCATTCATATCAACCTTATTTATGGGGCTTCTTGCATAGTCCTAAACTAAAAAAGTGTTTATTTTACAAATTTAGTTTTTAATTTTACATGTGAGTCCTTGAATTTCAATCTAATGAAATGCTTTAGCATTTTCTGGGGAAAATAATGGTTATATATGCAAAAAAAATGCCTTGTCTCTTGTATTTATGCTTCCAAAAATATAAACTTCAATCATACTTTTTCCATCATACCTCAGTAAAGAAAATAATATGGCAGCTAATAAATTCAAATAATTATAATTATGTTCACCCTCTGCTGTATAGAAGGAATTAGAAGAGTATAGGTGAGAAGAATATAAAAGATTTTTTTTAAAAAAAGTGAAGTTCGCTTTTAGACTTGCAAGATTGATGTCAGCCTTACACGGTAAACCAGACAGGAAACACCACTTGAGGAATTAATTCTACTTTATTTTGACGCTCTATTAACAGAATCTTGCAAGACTGAATATACCAGAGGTGGGGAACGATGGCCCTTTTATGTGGATTTCTACTCCCAGAATTCCTGAGCCAGCCAACCACAAATCATAAAAGGGCCATCATTCCCCACCTCAGAATATACAAACATCCCACCACCACTTTTAACTTGATCCATTACTGCAGGCCTTTCTAAGTTTGTTTCTCTGACTGACCATTAAACCACTGGGGGCTTTTGCCTCTCTTGTCTCATTGTTTCCTAGGCAGCATTTCTTCCTCTCATTTCCCAAGGTCATCCACACATTCCATTACATAACCAGATGGTTTCTAACAGCTACAGTTATCGATAAACATTTTGCAACCTTTCTAAAAGTTCCTGAAGAAGACTGGCCACCCAGGAGAAGAATTGATAGCGAGATTTGATATGCTTGTTATTACAGTGCATCCTGTACTTTATTCATGCACATCCAGACTTCATTTCTTATTTTATGACATTTGGAAGCAGACTGTAGGAGAAGATACAGGCATTTGACAAGATGGCCTCCTTTATGACTGAGGCACTCAGTCTCTCTTGGCCAACCTCCTTCAGATGTGAGGAAAACTTGGAAGGAGGAGTGCTATGAATGTTTACACCATCTTCAGACCCTGGAGACAAAGTCACAATAATGTCAATCGTAATTGACAATATGAGAGGAAAAGGTATCATAATTATGTCACTATTGACTAGTTTTTTCCTTTTCTGTTACACTTACAAAGAATTTGCTGATTAATGGTAAGCAGTAGAAAGCACTTCCCTTCAAAGCACTGTTCACTACCCTGTTTCCCTGAAAATAAGACATCCTCCGATAATAAGCCCAATCGAGTTTTTGAGTGCATGCACTAAAATAAGCCTCCACCCCCCCGAAAATAATCCCTTCCTGAAAATATTTAAACGCAGAGCTGGAAATCAGGTAAGATAGCAAGAGGAGCCCCAACTTGTTTCACATGCCCCAAAATGATAAGACCTCCACAAAAATTAGCCCAAGCACTTATTTTAGGGTTAAAAAATATATAAGACAGGGTCTTATTTTCGGGGAAACACGGTATCTATTCTGCTTTTCAAGCCCAGCATGTTAAGAGCTATTCTCGCTCCTAGGAATGGTCATCCACCTCCCTATTGCCATTGGCCCAGAATGAGGGACTGGATAACCATCACCATCAGCTATATGCAGGATAAACCTATTTAACAAATCCAACGTTTAAATTACACATAGCTGCTGCACATTTTCCCCCCTGTTTTATTAAGGAAAGTGCAGGCATTGCTGCAACCAAATTCTACCCATCCATGTAAAAGAAAATACTGCTGTTCCCTTTTATCATCTTAATTGCAAATACATCAGACCAATGAAAGTCTCTTGGAGCTAAACCAGACATTGGCATAAAGTCAAGTGATACAAACTAACAAATCTAAAAGTCTATGGAAATAAATGTGAATAGATGCATTTTAAAAATGAGATACTGTGTTTGAAAAATCCCTCTTTGTTCCATCACCTTCCTTCAAAAGCAACCTCTCCCCTTGCATTTCCTCCATAGAAGAGCCAGGTGGAACATAAAGCAAAGTCTCAGCAGCTTTTCTGGTGCACCACTGGAGCTTCCTCAGGATAGGGTTTGAAACAAGCTAGCTTGGAGGGCTGCAACAGCTAACTGGTTTGTTGGAAGTTTGCTATTATTCAGGGTGACTCTATTACCTTTTCTCTTGCATTCAGCCTCTTTTTAACTATCTATTTCAAAATTTATTTATTTATTTATTTATCGCATTTATATGCCGCCCTATCTCCCGAAGGACTCGGGGCGGCTCACAAATAAAAACATAAC
>JANHFM010016174.1:0-11649 GCA_032468115.1 Grayia smithii | reverse complement strand
AGGATGGAGGACAAGCCCCCATCCCGGGCCCGCCAGAGATCATTAACCAGGGCGACCAATGCCGTTTCCGTGCTGTGACCGCGCCTGAAGCCCGATTGGTACGGGTCCAGATAGTCCGTTTCCTCCAGGAACTGCGGGAGCTGTTGGGCCACCACGGACTCTACAACCTTCGCGATGAAGCGAAGGTTGGAGACTGGCCGAAAGTTGTCAAGTGAGTCTGGATCCAAGGCCGGCTTCTTGAGAAGGGGACGAACCACCGCCTCCTTTAAGGTGACAGGGAAGGTCCCCTCCCGCAATGAAGCGTTGACAATGGCCTGGATCCAGGCTCCTGTCACCTCCCTGGTTGCCGCAACAAGCCAGGAGGGACATGGGTCCAGCAAACACGTGGCAGCCCCCAGTCTACCCACAATCCTGTCCACATCATCCAG
This sequence comes from Grayia smithii, assembly GCA_032468115.1. Taxonomy (NCBI): domain Eukaryota; kingdom Metazoa; phylum Chordata; class Lepidosauria; order Squamata; family Grayiidae; genus Grayia; species Grayia smithii. The sequence continues at coordinate 11,221 of JANHFM010016174.1, read as the reverse complement.
GGAAACAGGGTCAAACTCAACCCAGATGCTATCAACAAGACCTGCACTGGCCTCTCCCCCAGATTCTGCAAGGTCGGAGTCTATGTCACTCTGGATCCGGGCGATTTTGTCATGCAGGAACTGGACAAAGTGCTCAGCTCGTCCCTGTAAGAGATCCTCCCCAGCTCCCTGATGGAGGAGGGAGCGGGTCACTCGAAACAGGGCGGCTGGGCGGTTCTCTGCAGACGCTATGAGGGTGGCGATATAGTTACGCTTCGCCACCCTCATTGCCACGAGATATGTCTTAATATGAGATCTAATCTGTGTTCGATCTGACTCAGAGTGAGTAGCCCACCAAGCACCTGAATTTTGATTATATGACTATGAGGATGCAATTGTTATATGTGTAACAAAGAGTCATAAATCACTTTTTTCAGTGTTGTTGTAACTTCAAACTGTCACTAACTGAACTGTTGTAAGTCGAGGATTACCTGAACTGTTGTAGGATCATGTGATTACCATTTGTGACCTTCCCTGCCAACAAGCAAAGTCAGTGGGGAATCCAGGTTTGCTTAATGTCTGCATGATTCATTTAGCAACTGCATTGATTTGCTTAACAGCTGTGGTGAAAAGGGTCATAAAATGGGAGAAATTCACTTAACAACTGCCTTGCTTAGCCACAGAAAGTTTGGGCTCAATTGTGGTTGTAAATTAAGGATTACATGTACAAGTTTTCATGGGAACAGACTGATGCTTGAACAGGAGAGCAATGTGATAGCAGAGATTTTATAGCTATTATATTTATTCTACCAGATCATTCTGTCCTAGGATGAATAGATAGATGGAGGTCATCTATGTGTTTATTGCGTTAAGTATAATGTTTAACACTGTCTGTAGCTAGAAGGAAAAGAGCCTGGTGCCTCTGAATATTTCATCTTTAGAAAACTGTATAAAATATATATGCTTTATAAGCTTAATGGGGCATATAATTTGCATTTCATGTACATTTTTAATATATAATATTCAGATGCTAGGTTAAGAAATGGAGAAACTACAGTATTTTCTTAGGTCATCTTCCCGTTATTCCATGTGAATGCAAAAGATTTGATTAATGTTATCATTATTGGTAATAAAACTGGTAGAACTACATTAATGTAAGTGATAGGATGATTAAAGACTATTTAGATTATAAAGAATAATCACACTAATATCAGTTAGAATTATGTAACAACAAAATAAATTATGCATTAGGATCTCCCATAAAATATATTTAATATAGCCAATGTTGTTGGATTGCTTTCTATTTTCTCAGCAGTAAGAGAGCTGCTTTTAGAACTGCTCAGCAGTAAGTAGAACAATTTTTTTCTTGTTCTACTTTATTAAATAAATCAAGGTATCGAATCCTGCAAGCCACCAGATGGCAGCAGAGACTTCCATCAAAGAGATGCCATCTAGTGGCAGCCAAAATTTTTGCAATACAAATTTGGTAGCCCTAATTTGGCAGAATTGATGAGTCTCAATAAAGACAAAACCAATTGCATAGCACATCCTTCTAATCAATAGCAATTACAACATCTGTAAAATCTATCCTATGTACTCATCCCGGCAAGGGAGAGGCCTTGAGGTCTCTGAGTTCCAGTCTGAGATTATATAAAGAGGAAAATCAATTGTTTAATCAATTAAGATATCCTTTCATTGAGCTGATGGTTCAGAATGTGAACCAGGGGACACTGAACATGATTAGGGTTCTGGAGGCTAAACCTCTCAATTCTTTGCTTCTGAGCCTGGGACACTTCAGGTCAAAGGTACCACCTCACAGATATATTGTTAACAGGCCAAGTGTTTTGCTGTCATACCTGCCCCAACTTGGTTCTTTAGGAAAGAACTTCATTTGGTTGAAAGTATAATTTACTAAAAGCCAAGTGGAATACTGTATAGCAAAGCCAGAACTGAAGTTTGTGTGTCCAATTAATTTTCCCCATTTAAATCCACTCCTCAGCTGGTGGAGGAAGAAAAAAAATTGCAAACTGTTTTACTAGTCAGCTGTAAAACATAATTCTTCTCTAATGCTTTCTCAAAATAGACATTGGTTTATGAAATCAAATTATATACACGTCCCTATCGTGATACTGCCATTCAAGTGGGAAGGGGACCCCAGATTGTTTTACTCACTTATTGCTCTCATCCTGTTTTCCTATGTATCCTAATTTATAACTTTTACCCTGTCACCTATTCTGCCCTGTGCTTTGATTTACCTTGGGGGATGTACAAGGGGGGAGGCCCATCTGTTTTTTTTCAGTTTGGATGCCTCACAGAAGAAATGCATGGGAACAAATCCTTATCTCTTTCTCAGGATGACCATTTCCACAACATCTTCGCACCTGTGGATTGGCTCATTCAACATCGAACTGAGCGAAGGGGTTTCTAACCACTTTATCCTAACGGAATTACCTGGGGGAAGCTCAGACCCTGCTTTGCATTGTCATGCATTCTCTTCCTTTCAATAAAAAATTACTTTTGAAATGCTAAAGTTTCGAGAGTCCATGCTTTCTTGAACAGAAGGGAGAGGCAGGACCTTATAGTCCTCAACTTATGACCACAATTGAGCCTAAAATTTATGTTGCTAAGTTAGAACTTTGTTGTGAATTTTGCCCCATTTTATTACTTTTTTTTGCTACATTTGTTAAGTGAATCGCTGCAGTCTTTTCAGTGCCATTGTAACTTCAAATAGTCACTATGTGAACTGTTGTGAGTCAAGTACTACCTATGTTAATACTTGGACTTTATCTAAATTAATGAATATACTTTTAAAGGTTTGTATCAGTTCACGATCCTTGACTTTTTTCTTTCAAATACTAGAGTAACATTTTTCATATGAATGTCATTTATCTGTTCAAAAAGATGGGGGAACATAGTGATAATGGGAGAGACTTGAATCCAGGGGTGTTATTCAGCAGGTTCTCTCTGGAGAACCGGTAGTGGAAATTTTGAGTAGTTCGGAGAACTGGCAAATACCACCTCTGGCTGACCGCAGAGGGGGGTGGAAATGCAGATTTTGCAAAATCATTCCCCTAGGAGTGGGGTGGGAATGGAGATTTTGCAGTATCCTTTCCCTAGAGTGGAGTGGGAATGGAGATTTTGCAGTATCCTTTCCCTAGAGTGGAGTGGGAATGGAGATTTTGCAGTATCCTTCCCCTGTCATGCCCACCAAGCCACATCAGGCCCACCAAGCCATGACCACAGAACCGGTAGTAAAAATATTTGAATTCCACCACCACTTGAATGGTTTACAATATTGTGATTAGAAGTCCCACACTTGTTTTATAAGGATATGGTCCCTTCAAAAGACATATATTTATTTTTTGTTCCTTTCTCTAGGTTATAGTGGAGAAGGCACCCAAAGCTAGAGTACCTGATCTGGACAAGAGGAAGTACCTTGTTCCATCAGATCTCACTGGTAAGAATACCTTGTGTCATACACTTTAACTATATTACCTGCAGACGCTAAGCTGGGGCTGAAAGGAGCAGCGGCAGTGCTCGGGAGGGCAAGTGGACATCCCTGAGCTGCTGCATAGGCTTGCCCCATTTCTGCAAAGGCAGAGCCTCCCCGCCCCGCAGGGTGATCCAAATTGGGGAGGGGGATGCTGCAGAAAAGGCTGCCTTCCACCCTGGCCTGCATGCTCCCATGCCGGCACTGCAGGGCTTGGGACTCTGAAGCAGCCCACTGGCTTCCCACCCGGCCACTTGCCTGCTCTCTCTGACCACTGGCACCATTCCAGGAACTCAGCCTGCAGAGTCCGGCACTCCAGGAGAAGGAGGCTCGGCTGCAGCACTGCTTCCCACCAGTGAAGAATCGGAGCAAGAGGCACAGAAGCCTGCAGCAGCCAGCTGGGCAGCAGCCCCCCACGTGGGGAGAGGGCCAGGCCTGGCTGCGCCACTTGCAGAGCCTACAGTGCTCTCCCTTTGGCCTGGGTGATGGCGCTTTCCCGACTGAAGTGGGACATGGCGGAGGTGGAGAGGCCAATGCAGCCCCCATCGAGTCACCCTGGCTGAGCAATCACAGTGCCTCCGCAACAACAGGCACGTCGCAGCTGCCTTTGCATCCATGCGCTGCGCTTGGAAGCGGCTGCCGGCGCTGCTGCTCTCCCTCCCAGTCTGGCTGCACAATGTGCACACGTCTGCCTGCCCTCCTAAAGCAACCCTGCGCTGTTCGCTTTGCTGTTTGCAGTGGGAGAAGGAAGAAAGTGAACATGTGCATGTGCAGCAGCCCTGGGATGTGGCCAGCCTGCCCTCCCAGATCATCACCATGCCGCCGCTGTTCACTTTCATCAGCCGCAGCAGGCAACGGTGTGCGTTTAAGAGGGAGAGCAGGCGTCTTCTCCTGAACGTGGCACTGGCGTTCGCTTTCCTCCTCCTCCAGAATGCCAGCGCCACGTTCAGAAGACACTCGCTCTTCTTAAATGCACACCATTGTTGAAATGAAAGCAAATGGTGGTGGGGTTGCTTTGGGAGGGCAGGTGGACATGTGCACATTGTGCAACCAGGTGGGGAGGGGCAGTGGCGGTGGCCCCTTCCATGCACAGCGCATGAAAGCGAAGGGCAAGGCGGTCGCAGTGCGCCTGTTGCTGCAGAGGCACTGCAATCACTCAGCCATGGCGGACTCAGCGGGGGCTGCATTGGCTTCTCCCCCTGCCTCATGTCCTGCTCCAGCCGGGTAACCGCCACTGCCCAGGCTGAAGGGAAACCGTCGCAGTGGCAGAGCCGGGCCTGGTCCTCTCCCCGTGCATTTAAGAAGGGGAGCACAGTTCCGGTAAGTTCCTCTACAGGAAGCCTGCAGCCACTGCATTTTTTGGCACAAGAAGTGCTTCCAGGCGCACTGAAAAAAAGAGGCTGCGGCTGCAGGCATCTCGTGATGAGAAAATAGGGTTTTAAAATAGGAAAAAAATTTTTTAAAAGTTTTCCTATCGGGTTCTGTGGTGGGGTGGTGGTCATGTGACTTAGTGGGCATGGCTGTGAGTGACATCAACTTGGTCATGCCCACTCAGTCACAGAAACCCCTCCCAACCAAGCCACGCCCACAGAACCGGTAGGAAAAATTTTTAGATTTCACCCCTGCTGCTAAGTAGTAGTTGGATTAATTTCAATTTCTGTCTTGGCAGCTTACTTTATGACTTTGGGACAATCACCCTTTCTTTGAGCTCAGCCAAACTGATAAGGGGTTCAAATCAAATCTTTACCGTTCAAAAGCATAAAAATGCAATGCAATAAAATTATATATATAAAAGCAGAAAAGAGTAAGAACAAAATTCTTTTTAAAAATCTTTAAAAGGGGCCTAAAAGGAGGGTTAAGAGCAATGACTGGAGATAGGGGAACATGACAAACTAAATATATCGTAATACTAAGCACTCTATAATGATACACTAGTTGCTTATTAAAACTGGTTTGTGGCAAAGATCATTTTCTGACAAAGTTCAAATGCAGCTATACAGAACCTGACAACATTTTATGTTGGGATAGGTTTAGTATCTGGGAGCAGCAGGGAGGTGTACAATTATCCTGTCAGTCTGGGTATTAACAAAATAATGATGAGATGAGTCTAGTATGACTATTTCTGTAATATGTTCAATAGTACATATTTGATAGTTTCCATGTGTCCAGAGTCATAGGGACATTGATTTTTTAGGTAGGGTATCTTTTTGTATTGATCTTCAAGCACATTGTGGGGAGGGTGTGACATTGTGGCAAAGTAAAGGCCCTTCGATGATCAGGTACTTCAAGATTGGTTAAGTATGCCATAGGAGATATGGCTTCTCCCACCCTTTCAAGAAAGGACAAATTCCTGAAAACTTTGTACTTCAAAAGGAATTTTTTATTGAAAAGGATGAAAGCAAGTTATGACTCAAAGCAGGCTCTGGGAGCCTGGGATTAGGATTCCCTGCCCACCTTCCGATGTGGATTCCAGCCAATCCGCAGGTGTGAATATGAATTGCATCAGCTTCTCTGAGAAACGGGTACAAAGAATTTCTCAGGATCACTTTACAGTCCACTCATTTCCCCCTCCCCTTTTCCCGAGGTGTGAGATCTCTTCCGGGATTCCTGGCGCCAGGCAACAGTTATAAATCAGGGTAAAGTTTATACAAAGAGTGATGGGATACTTAGGGTATATAGGAAAAGAAATGTGACATTTCAAATCACCCCCCTTCTTCCACAAATAATGGCAGATACACGGATCACATTGCCCTCCTCAGAAAAATGGAAAATCCACCTAGAAAGACATAAAACATATATTACATTAAGATTTAGGATGGTTTGTGTGGGTATTTCAGGTGGAATTTCCATAACAGTGTGGGGGCTTTTACATGCTTTTTGGCTACCCATTCGTTGTGAGAGGATGGTAGGTATTTCCATACCACTAAATATTGTGTGGAGCTGTGGTGAGTATGAGAGTCAAGGATCTCTTTGATTTCAAAATGTTGTTCTCCTTCCACCATAATGGGGGTTAGAGGTGTGTGCGAAGGGGGTCTGACTTTTGAAGTGATTTCTGGCTTGAGTAGGCTGCAGTGAAACACTGGATGAACCTGCCTAAGTGTCTTAGGAAGGAGGAGTTCTACCATGACAGGGTTTATGATTCTGGTGATGGGGAATGGGCCAATGAATTTTGGTCCCAGTTTCTTAGACGGTTGTAAGGATTTCAGGAACTTTGTGGATAGATATACGCTGTCCTCAACCTTGAATGGATTGGGTTCACAGCATTTCTTGTCAGCTTGAATTTTAAAAGCTGCTCTACCCTCTTGTAGCACTAGTCTGACCATTGGCCAAGTGGTTTGTAGGTTGTTTATCCACTCCTTAAGTGAAGGGATATCAGGTTCCTTAGCTGGCAACTCTGGTATGGGGTTAAATTCTTGTCCTGTGGCTGTGAAAAGGGGTGAAACCAGTGCTACTGTGTATTGAGTTGTTGTAAGCTACTTCAGCAAAAGGTAACAGATCAATCCAATTGTACTGTTGGTAGTTAATAAAACATCTTAGATATTGTTTCAATATGCCATTTGATTTTTCAGCCTCCCCCCCCCCATTAGTCTGGGGGTGGTGGGAGGAGCTTAATCCCTGGATGGAGCCTAATATATTTTTAAAAGCCTGCCAAAATTTGGAGGTGAATTGGACGCCCCTGTCTGAGATAATCCATTGGGGAGCTCCATGGAGGCGATAAATGTGGACTAAAAACAGTTTAGCTAATGCTTTGGCTGTTGGGATCTTCTGGCAGGGTATGAAATGGACCTGTTTTGAAAAGAAGTCCGTTACAATCCAAATAACTCCCGAACTGTCAGGCAGCTCCACTATAAAATCCATAGAAATCTCTTTCCAAGGTGCTGAAGGATCTGCAACAGTTTGTAAGAGCCCTGAGGACTTTCTGTCATCTTTTTGCAGCTGCACAGGTGAGGCAAGAAATTGGATACTTAGGGTGTATAGGAAAAGAACTAAATATGACACTTCAAATCCCCCCATTCTTCCACGAAGAATGGCAGATACACGGATCTGACAGCTTTCTGTAATCTCTGCCCAATCTGTTTTTCCACCACAAGAAAAAAAAAGTGGCAGAAATGTAGTAAGCCATGTTTAAGACACTGGAAAAAGTGCAGAGAAGAGCAATAAAAATGATTAGGGGGCTGAAGGCTAAAACATGAAGAACGGTTTCAGGAATTGGGTATGTCTAGTCTAATACAAAACAACTAGGGCTGACATGATAGCACTGTTCCAATATTTGAGGGGCTGCTACAAAGACGAGGGGATCAATCTATTTTCCAAAGCACCAAAAGGCAAGACAAGAAACTGGTTTGAAACTAACCAAAGAGAGAAGTAATCTAAAACAGGAGAAATTTCCAAACAGAGCAATCAATAGAATAGCTTGCTTTCACAAGTTGTAGGTGCTCAATCACTGGAGGCTTTCAAAAAAAGACTGGACAACGATTTGTCTGAAATAGTAGAGTCTCCTGCTTGAGCAGGGGCTTGGACTAAAAGACCTCTGAGGTCCTTCCAACTCTTATTATTCTATGAAAACATTTATAATTTATACTGTAGTAATTCAGAAAATTTCATCCAAAAATCCATGTCACCTAAAATGTAGAGTAGGCAAAGCCCAGAAAGATTTGTCAGATAAAATTGATTTTGGTTAGTAATATCTAATAGCAGTCTAACTATTTAATAAAAAAAAATCAAACTTGCATTTCGAAGCACCAAATATTCTGCTCTTGCCTTATTTTGCATTATCTACTGCCATTTTAAAAAATATTTAAAGCTTGACCATATACCAATTCTTGTATATGTGAGATAAACAACAATAAAAGAAAATAAAGTCTACTGGATTTACTTTACATGGAGTGTGAGCACACTGGAATTTGATACACAGTACAGATTTTTAAAAATATAAAAATGCAACAACAACAGATTCAGTAGAGTAAATTCTACTCTACTATTCAGTAGAGTAGATGGGAAGTCTTCGATATCTTCATAAATTACTTAGATGAGGGAACAGAAGGGGAACTTACCAAATTTTCAGATGATACTGATGTTTATCTGTCATGTTTGAAGAGGACCTTGACATCTAAAAGTTTGTGGGCTGTCCATGATGTGTCCGCAGTGGCTGGTAAGGCTTATATGGGCACGAAATGTTCTGCTACATGTCAAGGAAACGTATGGGCACCATTGCTGCAGCATATGCAGCTCTGGCTTAGCAGAGTGCTCGCTTCTCTTGTGTATGGTTGTTCTTCTGTCCTCAGATGTCTGGCAGCCTTGATCAGCATGTGCCATGTTGATCAATCTTGTGCCAGGGTTTCCCAGGAGGTGGTGTCGAAATCCAGGGACTTGAAGGAGGCTTTCAATGTGTCTTTGTATTGTGTCCTTTGTCCCCCATGTGATTGCTTTCCTTGAGACAGCTCACCATAGAGGAGCTGTTTAGGGATGCAATGTCTGGCATCCTTGCAACATGGCCTGCCCAGCATGTCTGGGCTTTCATCAGCAGGCCTGCTCTGGAGAGGACTTCTGTACTGATACCTTGTCCTGCCACTGGATCCTTAGAATTCTATGGAGGCAGGTTGTGTGGAAGTGGTTCAATTGCCTAGCGTGCCTCCTGTATACAATCTAGGTCTCACTGGCATCAGGGTAGTTAGCACCACTGCTCAGTAGACTTTGAGCTTTGTAGTAAGTTTCCATGGTGGTCCCACACATTGGTCAGTAGTCTCAAATGAAGAGCTTGCCTTGGTGATTCTGCAGTTGACCTCAATGTCAATTGTCACTGCATGGGAGGGGGTGCTGCCAAGGTATGTAAATTGGTCCACTACTTGCAGCTTTTGTCCCTTCAATGTGATGGCGGGCTCTTGATGTTAGGCTTTTGGAGCTGGCTGATGCATCACTTCAGTCTTCTTTATGTTGATGAGGAGGCCAAAGTTGTTGCATGCTGCTGCGAATTTGTCCACACTGGCTTGCATTTCCTGCTCTGATCCAGCATTCAGGCCACAGTTGTCAGCAAAGAGGAGGTCATGAAGCACAGTCTCCTTTATCTTGGTGACAGCCTGGGGTCTTTGCAGGTTGAACACTTTCCCATTGGTCCTGTATCTCAGGCTAACTCCCAAGGAACTGTTCTGGAAGGCATCTGACAGCATGGCTGAAAACATTATGCTGAACAAGGTCAGTGCCAACACGCACCCTTGCTTAACACCATTTGTAACAGGAAAGGCCTCTGAAGCTTCTCCATCATCCAGAAGACGAGTCATCATACCATTGTGGAACTGACGTACCATTAAGATGACTCTTATCAGGGCACCTAAACTTCAACATGAGGTGCCACAGTCCTTCATGACTGACAGTGTCAAAAGCTTAGTGAGATCCACGAAGGTGGTGTACAATTCACGATACTGCTCTTGACATTTCTCTTGGAGCTGTCGGGCTGTGAAGATCATGTCCACAGTGCCACACTCTTTGCAAAAACAGTACTATGCCTCAGGTAATAAACCCTGTTCCAGGTGATCAGTCAGGCAGTTCAGCAACATTCGTGCAATGATCTTGCCTGCAATGGAAAGCAGTGATATTCTTCTATGATTATCGCAGACTTGTCGATTCCTTTTCCTGTTATAGAGGTGTACGATGGATGCATCTTTCAGTTCCTGAGGAATGGATATTTGATTCCAGAAAGATTGGAACAGCTGAGTGTGTTTGTCAACAAGCACTGCACCGCCATCCTTATAGACCTCTGCTGGGTTCACGTCAGATCCTGGGGCCTTGCCACTAGACAGCTGGCTGATGCCTGTAGAGTTTCAGTCTTTGATGGTGGGGCGTCCAGGCTGTGGTTGATATCCACCTGGTGCATTCTGTCAATCGCCTCATTGTTGATGGAAGATGAGTGGTTCAGTATGGATTGGAAGTGCTCAACCCATCACTGTAGAATCAGCGTCTTCTCAGTGATGAGAGTTGTACCATCTGAGTCCAGTAGGGGGGAGCTCCCTGAGAGCTGAGGTCTGTACAAGGATCTGAGGGCTTTGTAGAACTGTTTAGCATCGTTTCTATGAGGAAACTTCTGAATTCATCTGCTTTGGTACTCAACCAGGAGTCCTGCATCTTGTAAAGCTGTATGGTCCTGCAAGTGTTGCTGAAGGCATTTTCCTTAGCTGTTGATGATGGGTTGTTCTGATAAGCATGGTGAAGGCAGTGCTTTTTAGCAAGTAGGGCCTTGACCTCTTCATTTTCATCCTGCTGTTTCCTGTGTGAGGGTCCAAGAAACTTTAGTGCAGAAGAGTGCACAATATCCCGAAAGCATTCCCAGTCCTTCTCAGCATTTTCCTCTAATTGCAGCTCAGAGTTGATTGTCAAGATGGTCTGCTATTAAAGCTGCTGTGTTGGGGTTCCTCAGTTTACTGATGATGGTCTGTTTCATCACAGCTTTCTTTCCCTATGGACATCTCTTTGCCTTGATGTGAAAACTTAATTTGGAAATGATGAGCCTATGTTCAGTCCAACAGTCAGCACTCGGCATGGCCTTGGTCACCTTTACATCCTGTCTGTCTTTCCTCTGCACAATGACATAATAAGATGCCAGTGCTTGGAGTGTGGGTGCATGGATGATTAGATGATACTAAACTGGCAGGAATAGCCAGCACCCTAGATGATAGGCTCAAGATCCAGAAGGATCTTGATATATTTGAACACTGGGCCCTATCTAACAAAATGAAATTCAATGTAGAGAAAAGTAAA
>JANHFM010016095.1:0-11653 GCA_032468115.1 Grayia smithii | reverse complement strand
TTTTTATTGTTAGCCGCCCCGAGTCCTCCGGGAGAGGGGGCGGCATATAAATGCAATTAATAAATAAATAAATAAATTCAGTTCCCACCAAGCCTAGAGAGGAAACATCTGGGGTGTTACACCTTTAGCAATGTCAGTATTTATCCCAAAATGCTTAGCACCCTCAGAAGAATGTGATTAAGTGCATATTCTCCTTTCCTTTTTAAGGAAAAATCCCAGAGATTCACTAAGAGTCCTTCATGCCCAATATTTTGCAAAATATCTATATTGCTACCATACACAATTATTTCCTTGTGTTTCTTTACAGTTGGTTATAAAATGTCCTATAAATTTGCCAAACAATAGGGAAAAAAACTATGAGCAATTCCTACAGTTTTCAGACAACAGGCTCTTTTACCATAGTAAAGACTAAACTATTTATTCAACTTGTCAATCTGAAACATAGTACACACATCATCAGATGCATGGAATACTATCCTGAGAAAAGAGTAAACATACATCTTATGGAAGATGTTAAAAATGATAAGGTGAGCAGAAAATTAAACTACAGGAAATACAGTGATTATTATTGATTCTGGACATTCACAAAACAATTGACACCAGATATGCATGACATTATCATTAACACATACATAATGTTAAGAATCACTTGAGTGTATTCTGTCCACATAGAACATTTAAGTGAACTTTTGCCACAGTTATGTCAAACGCTTACATTCTTCTTTTAAACAAGTATGTTATTTTAGTATCATTTTTCTGCAAGTGACTAACTTGGTTTTGAATTCTAGATCTAAACAAGCAAATATTTATTTAATTAGATTTAGATCCTGTCAAACTCCTGATAGAGGAGACAGTATAGGTTGGGTTCACCCATACCAAGCTATGTTTTTAAAAAAATAATAATTGTATATATAAGAATTATTTTGAGTTCACATGGTCTAAGGCAAAAAGAAAGAAACAGCTTCGTAGTTTAATGTGCTAAATCCATTTCATACCTTTTTTTTTTTTGAACAAATTGGAAGGAATTCTGCTGGCATGGTCCTTCTTCCATGAATTCCCCACTGAAAGATAATCATAACTGGCTGCCACCAATCAGTTCAATTTCTTGACATCTCAAGCCTGTGCAGCTGTGAAATTTTCAGCTTTTCAGTGAAGAGTTTCTTTCTTCAACTGGAACATGAGAATAGAAGATGCCTTGTGCCTTCCATTTTAAACCCAGGAATGCAAACTCTTCTTGTAATCTTGAAATACATAAAGTGGCAGCATAACTGTGCAGCCTTGCATATGAAGTTTTGAATGAGAAATGTGCGTATTAAATCAATTAAACCATATGTTTGGAAAAATAGTTATTATAGTTTTTACACACATCTGTGTATTCTCTCTGATGTCAGATGTTTAGACTGGATTTGGTATTTTCATCTACCCAAGGACATGGTACAGGCAAACGTTGATGATCTAAAGGTATTGTCACAGGATGTAAGCTGGTCCGAGTAAAGCTGTCTTTTGCAATTGATTGCTGGTGATTTTGTCAATGGTGATAATATTCAAGTGGTGCTTTGGTATTGCACCTAAGCCACTTATTAGTACTACTTTTTCTTTCTTTTGTCACATATAACAACATTCTTTTATTGTTATATAATAACATTATGTGTTTATTTATATTGTTACAGTTATTTTTTCCTTGAATATATTCTTGGATCTCAACACATATTTAGGATTCTGTGTAGAGGGGATATTTGCAGAAATAATGTCTGGGCCTTCTGTTTGGTGTTAGGCTGACTTTCTTTTTGGCATTATTTTCAGTTTGACAGAATATAGAGGATGACTGCAAACCAGCCTTAGGAGCGCATCTTACTACACCTATGTCTTTTCTAAATTCCTGGATCTAGCCAAATTATTGAGTGCCTTGAAGTCTTGATATGAATTTTTAAAAAGGTATATAATCTCATTGTCTACCAGTTCTGCAGATAAGATGTGGGATTATCTGAGAAAGGCACTTTGTGGAAACAAAGTCTTAGCTTCATTTATTCAGGTCTCTCAGCTTGGGTCAACCTACCAGATGCTTTAGAGGGCACTGTTGTGCCATACAAGAACTAGGGTCTGAAATATCTTGAAAACTCTCTTTACAAGAAAGTTTTCCTTTTTTAAAGGAAAGAGAATAGAGTTTAGGTTACATATGTTTGAGGACGTCTTTCCAAGATTATCAAAAAGTGCCTGTTATTATCTACTGTCCAGCAGTTTTGTTAGAACAGGACTTCTTTGAGTGAGGTGCAAAACAAAGATCTTTTTTTAATTTTTTTTTTTAAATTATGTTTGGGTATTATACTAAATGATATATTTTCTCAAGGATCACAAAGTCCCAAGTTCCTGTTCTTGCTGCAATTAGCAAACTTGCCCCAACCCAGTACTCTGATGGTATATTGGGAATATACAGTACATCCCAGAACATTTGTGCTGATACTGACTGGCAGCTTTGGGAGAAACAGTCCCAAACATTGGGACAAGGTGATTATATTAACTACCTGTGCTATGTGGCTGTTGATAAGGCCACAGCTTTGAAAACCTGCTCTTTCAAGATCAGAGTAATTAAGACTTTCACTTTCAAACAAATCAGTGTGAATAACAGGGTTTAGCTAAAGCAGTGGTTCTCAATCTGTGGGTCGGGACCCCTTTGGGGGTTGAACAATCCTTTCACAGGGGTCGCCTAAGACCATCAGAAAATACATATTTCCAATGGTCTTAGGAACTGAGACACCGCTCCTCTTGTGGTTGGGGGTTACCACAACATGAGGAACTGTATTAAAGGGTCGTAGCATTAGGAAGGTTGAGAACCACTGAGCTAAAGCAATTGGTTTGTCCCCAGTGGGGGACAACAGAATGAAAGTTCATTCCATCTAAGAATGGCAAGACCAAGGCTTTCTCAGTGGCCTCCCTGAGCTCTAGGTTCAAAGGCTTTAAAAGAAAAAAAGACATAAGGAAAACAGAAGATGTCATATGCAATTTAGTTCTTGAAAAAAGGCATTGCCAGCACTGGAAAGGTCAAATCAAAGTTTTAGTTATCAGCCAGAAAAGTAGATATATACACTACTTCATATGATATTTACAGACGCTCATCTTGTCTTTTATTAAAGTGTCAGGTCAAACAGACATTTTAATCAAAATCAGCTAAGTTAAAAGGGCACAGCCATGTACTCTTCATGAACAGTAATGAACAATAATCTTTCTGTCTATTTTCAGCTACATTCTAAAGAAACCCTATCACAGTCTGTCTCCTTGCATATCCCATTGTCCCTGCTTGAATCACCCACCTGAAGAAATAGAGTACAGATAGTCCTTGACTTACAGCCATTTGTTTAGCAAGCATTCTAAAGTTACAGTGCTGAAAAAAGTGACTTACAACTCATGACTATTGCAATGTTCCTATATTCATGTGATCCAAATTTGGGCACTTGGCAGACTTCATGTATTTACAGTGGTTACAACATCCTAGGTTTATATGATCACCATCTGTGACCTTCCCAGTTGTCTTCCAACAAGCAAAGTTAATGGGGAAGCTGGATTCACTTTAACTGTGTGATACACTTAATGATCATATGATTTGCTTAATGTTTGCCAAAGAGGTCATAAAATCAGGTGCACTTATGAACTACGTCTCTTAGCGATAGAAGTTTCTGGTTTCAGTCAAAAACTACCTGTATTTCTGTTCCAATATCTCTATTTTATCCATTTACCAATCTCCATTTGCTTTCTCTATACAGCTAGTCCTCGACTTACATCATTTGCTTAGCGACTGTTTGAAATCTGAAATCACAATGGCCCTGAAAAGGCGACTTATGAGCATTTTGCACACTTAGGATCATTGTAGAATCCCCATAGTCACGTGATCAAAATTCAGATGTTTTGTCAACTGACTTATATTTGTGACCATTGCAGTGTTCTGGGGTTATGTGATCACTTTTTGCAACCTTCTGACAAGCAAAGGCAATGGGGAAGCTAGATTCACTTAACACTCCTGTTACTTAATTTAACAACTACAGTGATTCACTTAACCACTGTGGCAAGAAAGGTTGTAAAATGTGGCAAAACTCACTTAACAAATGTTTCACTTAAGAGCAGATATTTGGGGCTCAATTGTGGTTGTAAGTTGAAGACTATCTGCATACAGGAGATAAAACAATGCAGAGCTATTCTCCCAAAGTGAACATATTCACCTCACAAATGAATGAGCAAACAGCTCCAGATTTTCTGGGTTTTATTTTGTTTACTATTTCTCTCTCCACATAAGTATGCTTTTCATCTTGTTCTATTGGCCTAGCCTTATCTACTCTAGAATAATTTGAAGACAAAAGAAGAGGCATTGAGCATTATGCAGATTACCTTCAGGGGGTTCAGTACTCAGCCACAATCCCCTTGCAAAAAAAGGGGGGAGTTAGAATTAACATTAAGAGGAACATTCTAATGGTATGAGGTATTCAAGAGTGCTGTAAAATTGGAAGAAGAACAAGTTAAAGAAACAATGATTGCATGGGGGAAAATTGTGGTCATGGAATTGATTTAGAGAAATGGCAAAAATTGTGGATACAAAATTATAAAATGACAATGTCAACAGCATATAAGGAAAATTTGTATAAGATGTTTTACAGGTGGCATTTACCCCTGACGAGAATAGCCAGAATGTTCAAGAATAAATCTGAAAAATCCTGGAAATGTCATCAGATACCGGGCTCATATTACCATATGTGGTGGACATGTGTAAAAGCTCAAAGATACTGGACTAAAATCCACATGTGGTTGGAAAAAATGACTAAAAAACACATAGACTTGAAAACGGAGATCTTTTTATTAGGAATTCTGCCAGAAACACACAACAGAGAATTGAGATATTTGATTGTAAATGTACTAACTGCGGTTAGAATTGTATTTGCTAAAAACTGGAAAAATGAGAGGATACCAACACAAGATGAAATTATTAACAAAATTATGGAATGTGCTGAAATGAGTAAATTGACAATGGAAATCAGAGAGCAAGATAAACAGTATTATAAGATATGGGATTTATTTTACCAATGGCTTGACAATAAAACATGGAAATGAAACATAATATATAAAATGAAAGTTACAGTATAAGATAATATATAAAAATATTTTTTTTCTTTTCTTGGAATGATCATGCCATTGATAAATAAATGATAAGAGGATAATATTGTAAAGTTGTATACCAGCTAGATAATATGATGAACTAGATAATTAGTTAAATGTTGTTATAAGCACAAGAGATTTGTAACCGACTGATATACTTTATGTAATTGTGAGAGAGTATGGAGGGGGAGGGTTATTTCTTTTGTTTGTTTGTTTGTTTGTTTGATTGATTGATTGATTTTCAATGTTTTGTTTGTTTTAAAAAATAAAAAAAATTCAAAAAAAAGAAAGAAAAATGAAAAAATGATGGAGGGAAAGAATGCGATGAAAAAGAGAAACAAATGTGTGAGAGAGAAGGGGAAAAGGGAGAGGGAGAGAGAAATGAGCTGGAGGGAGAGAAAGAGGGGGAAAAGAGGGAAACAAGAGAGAAGGGGCAGAGAAAGAGAAAGAGAGGGGGAGGGAGAGGAAAAAGAATAACAAGGCAGAGAGAGAGAGAAAGGGGGAGAAAAAGAGAAATGAGAAAATGATGGAGGGAGAGAATAAGAGAGAGGAAAAAGGGAAACAAATGAGAGAGAAGAGAAAGAAAGAAAAAACAAGAAAGGAAGGAAGGAAGGAAGGAAGGAAGAAAGAAAGAAAGAAAGAAAGAAAGAAAGAAAGAAAGAAAGAAGAAAGAGGGAGAAAGGGAGAGGGAAAAGAAAAACAAATGAAATGTGGAGAGAGAAATGAGAGAGAAAAAAGGGGAGAAAAAGAAAGAAATGAAAAAATGATGGAGGGAGAGTATGAGAGAGGAAAAAAAGAAACATGAGTGAGAGAAGGGAGGGAGAAATGAGAGCTGGAGGGAGAGAATGAGAGCCGGAGGGAGAGATGAGAAAGGGAAAAGGGGGAAACAAATGAGAGTGAAAGGGAGAGAAAGAGAGAGAGAGAGAGAAAGAAAGAAAGGGAGAGGAAAAAGAGAAAAACAGAAGAGAGAGAGAGACCCATTCCCCAAAGAAAACACCCAGAGCCACAAAACCAGGGTAGGCGAGGCTAAGGCAGGTCATGTGACTGGGTGGGAGTGATGTTGAATTGGCCATGCCCACTCAGGTTTTGTGGTTTCCAGTGTTTTCTTTTATGTGGGAAATGGGTCCAAATGGCTCTTTGAGTGTTTAAAGTTGCAGACCCCTGGCCCAGACAGACATGGTGGGTAATGAGGGCATGATCCTTGACTTGTGACTGCTTGAGGAACAGGTGACAATTGTTCCCAGGACAGCCTTTGCACAACTGTGAGTTTGACACCACTTATGTTCTTTTTGTCTTGGGAAGGTCAAGCCTTTCAGTGGCAGCCTCATCATTTGGGATACCCTTCCTTAAGATTTAGCAGTCCACTAAACCTGGGTCTTCCAAAACCCTGAATGATCTGACTTTAGAACTTCACAGAACTCCAGTTTCATACCATCTCAAGGCTTATAGAAAAAGTCAGGCTATTCAGCTTTCTGGAAGACCCAGGTTTAAGGACTGCTAATTCTCATGGAAGGATATCCCAAAGAATGAGGATGCCACTGAGACCTTGATGCCTATGTGTTTCTACATATTTACGCAGTGAAACATAAAGTGGTCTGCTCTGACAGTATAATAAGCAGATACCCTTGGGAAGAGGCACACATAAAGAAGAAATGTGGTGATAATCAGCAATCTTGACTTGTATTGAGAAAGAAAATACAAGCCAATATAGCTGAATATAGCAACAGTGCAATATGAACCAACTATGTGAAATCCAAAATTGCTCTACCAGCCATTTTTTTGGACCAGATAAAATTTATGGATGCTGATAAGGGCTGTCATACATAGAGCATGTTGAAATAATCTAATAATCCCATTCGAATCCCATCCCATTCCACCAAAATAAGAATCAATACCGTTCACTTAACTGTCTGATTCCTGGCTAGTGTTTATATATGCAGGTATATTTGCTCCTAATCACTATTTCTGTATTTGCTATATTATCTCTCATCTCTACTATCTCTGCTTAACATTTTAAATATGCTTTTCAGTGACATTATTAATGCTCTTAATGGTGACAGATGCTTTAATATCTGGCAAAATAATATTTTTAGAATAGAAATAACAGTAGCCCATAGTCTTTCTAACACTCTCTAAGCAGTTTACAAAGTCAACCTATTGCAACCAACAATCTGGGTCCTCATTTTACTGACCACAGGATGATGTAAGGCTGAGTCAACCTTGATCTGGGGAAGATAAAACTCTTGGCAGTGGGCAGAGTTAGCCTGTAATACTGCATTCTAACCAATGCGACACCACTACCTCTGCTGAGCCCTACCTCTGCTTTTTTTATACTAGAAAAGAATGGAGGTCCAGACATTTTCAACCTTTTCCATTATAGAATAAGAATAAATCAGTTATTTTTAAAAATAATAACTAGAATACATTTTTCTTACATTTTAGATTGCAACCTTAAATAGAATCATACTCTTAATAGATCACTTTTTCCATTTTGATAAAGAGCTTTGCCCCTGAACTGAAAACTCAGCAAATCAATTCTAATTAAAATTAAACCTGGGATTAGAAGGGTGCTACATTTATTAAATACAATGACAGTTCATTTCAGGTCAAATTGATGTCTTATCCATCATTCATAGAATAACTGGTTAATGCTTCAGATATGTTTCTTAGTATTGAAGTTCTTGATGTGGAACCTGTCAGTGTTAATATTAGAAGTTATTACAGTTATTCCACTTTTTTCTTTTTAAAAAATCCCATTATTCCAAAAACGATGTAGACCTAGGCATTTTCATACTTTCCCATGGAAATATTTGTAAAGTTTGTTAGCTTGTTTTTCTCTTTGTGTGTGTGTGTGCTTTCAAATTAAATCTTAATTATTCCAATAGCATGAATCAAATCAATAGATCCTCAAATTCCAGTTTGCAAACTTAAAAAGAATAATGGCCACTTAATATCACAGATTTTTAATTAAATAAGGAATAATTTGACTGGCTGACTCCTACATTAAAAACTCACCCAAGCATTTTCATCTCTTCAAATTCAGTGATGAATTTACTAGAGCTTTAAACAAATGCTTCTAAAATAGAGAAATGATTATAGGAGAGTTTAGTTCATTTTTTATGAGCTTTTTCTCTTAATGAGTTGCTCCCTGGTGTTTAGCTCTGATCTAAAAATAATGATGTAACATTTGGGGAAATATATACAGACAAGCAACCCTGCACTAGAGGCCAAAATGGAGAAAACCTCCACAGCCACCATGTATTTGCCTTTTGTACTCAGGTAGGATGGAACAAAGGTGACCCACACACTGCAGAAGATGAGCATGCTGAATGTGAGACATTTGGCCTCATTGAAACTGCTGGGGAGATTCCTGGACAAAAACCCTACTGTGAAACTGGCAGCTGCCAGAAAGCCCATGTATCCCAGGACACAGTAGAACATGGTAGCTGAGCCTTCATTGCACTGGAGTATGATTTCTTCCCTTTCTGAATGTGTGTCAATGTCAGGAAAAGGAGGAAATATGATGAGCCATACTATACAGATGCCAGCTTGAATCAGGGAACAAGTAAGAACAATGGATGAGGCCAGACCTCTTCCCACCCAGTTCCTCATCCTGGATCCTGGCTTGGTGACCATGAAAGCCATAACCACAGTGATGGTTTTTGCCAGCACAGACGACATAGCCATTGAGAAGATGACACCAAAGCTAATTTGTCTGAAGAGACATATTATATTGCCTGGTACAAAGAGGAACTGCAGTGAGCAAAGGAAACAGAAGAGAAGGGAGATAAGTAGAACATAGCTGAGATTTCTATTATTGGCCTTGACAATGGGAGTTTGGTGATATTTGAAGAATGTTACCAGAACAAAAATTGTGCAGGCAGAAAAGAAAAGTGCCAGAATCAGTAGACATCTTCCCACTGGTTCCTCAAAAGATAAGAATGAAATTTTCTTGGGAAGACATGAATCTTGGTTCTTATTTGTATATTGACCATCTGGACATTTGGAACAGTCATCCATGTCTGGAATTTAAATATATATGTATTATATATAAACATACATGCATTTGTGTATATATTGAAAATTCTGCTTGTGTTTTGTGATTATTCTATGAATATTATTATGGTGTATTAAACTGTCTTTCTTAACAGTCAAAATAGCACTGACATTATCCATCTGACTTACCAGTCTTATATTTGGTTTTTAACAAAGTAATTATTTCCAAAGTATTCTACTTCATATTCCTAATGTTATTACTGCCTCTTATCTATTTTATTTATTAGCTGTATATTTATCTGGTTACACAATTGCATGTTGTCTTTATGGGAAGCAACCTACTACAATATTTTTTAACAGTAATCACTCAGCCTTTTATCCTCCCAAGATTGGCAAAATGAGGATCCAGATTGTTGGGTTCAGTAGGCTGACTCTGTAAACTGCTTAGACACAGTTGTAGAGCACTGTGCAACAGTATATAAGTCTATGTGCTTATTCCTTATTATGGTGAACAATATAAATAAAAATAAACATAACAGGAATGTGCTTTGATGACTTCATCCATACTGAATTTTCTTCATTTTGTACATTCCTATGGATAAAATGTGTGTTCATATGCATAAATGCAAGTAATGTTCAAGGAAAAGAGCCAAGGATTTGCCTCTTTTCCATACATCTTCAACACAGTCATGTGTCACAGATTTTATGGGAAAATAAATAATACATAGTTACGGAAATAACAAAGTAATCCTACTTCAAGGAAAATTTGGAGTTTCAATATTATTTTAATTACTCAGTTAATTGCTTCTTTTTGTTAGTTTGTTAAACCAGAGCCATAGTTAAATGCTTAACTCTTTGCCTTAAGTCTTCCTTTCAACTGGTAAGAGAATCATTCCTTCTGAGGACAGCATAATCTCTCAACAAACAAAATAATATAACTCAGTTTTCTATAGAGCTGTAATGCAATTTGGTTCATGATGCCTCTTACCTTTCTGGCTTGATATTTTCTCTTTTGGACATGGATGACAATCATAGCAGCAAAATGGCTTCGCCTCCTGCTTTGTTTTGTAATTACCAGGGGAGCAGCTCTCAGTACACACTGAAATAGGCAGTGTCTACCCAATAAGTAAAATGGGAATATTAGTGTTCACTTTGCTGTTTGAAAAGAAGATTTTAAAAATCATAATTCTTTAATATTTATTTATTTATATGTATATATATACACACCATCCATCTCACTGATAAAGTGACTATGTGGCTTCCAAAGAGTAAAAGACAAATATAAAATCACTTAAAATTTTAAAAATTATATGAACACCAAAACCAAGGAAATGGAAGGCAGGAGAGAAGTTTGTCTTGCCCCCATGAACCATCTCCAGCAGTCAGCACTCTTCTTGGAGCCTCAGGACAAGCAGCAGAACCAAGTTCTGATATTCACCCAGAAGGCCAAAAGGATGGGATTAGTTCCTACCTTTGGTAATAGAGCATTTCACATTGTCGTGGCTTTAAATGAAAAAAGCTCTTCTCCTTCACCCTACCTATCAAAATTCCTTAGCAGGGGTGGGTTAGTTCCAATGGATTGAGATGGTTCCGCAGATATACTGGATTCATTCTATATAAGGCTTTAAGGGTAATAGCACCTTTTATTGCACCCAGAAGCAAACTGGTAACCAATGCAACTTGCACAACAGTGGTATTATGTGTGCCACTCTAGGAGCCCCCAAAACTGTGTGGATAAGTCCATTTTGTACCAACCTAAATTCCAGCTACTCTTCAAGAGCTACATAGAGCACATTGCAGTAATCCAAATGAGATATGATCAGGGCATGCTTGAAAATACATAGGGCCTGACAATCCATATAAGTAGATAAGGGTGCAACTGGTGCACAATAAGAAGTTACACAAAGGCCCTACTAACCATGATTTCCATTTGCACTTTGAACATCAAGTTTGTGCACCAGGTGAATGTACGGTTCTGCAACATCACCCATAACTAAAAATGATAAACAACAGGATCTTGAGGTCTCCTCAATCCACAGCTATTTCATCTTATGAGAGTTCAGCTGAAGACCTATCCAGACCCATACAGCCTTCAAGCCTTCCAAAAGGCTAACCATTATATTATTTAGATCACCAGAGATAGAGATATAAAGCTTAGTATCACCTATGATATCTCATCCTTGGTGCCAGATGAGCTCATCCAGTGGTTTTATGAAGATGTTTAAAAGGGCTGGAGAGTGTACCGAGTCCAATGCCACCTCTCAAAGGAATAGTTCTAAACTGGATCTCTCACTCCATATTAACACTGGCTACAAATGGCCTTGGAGAAAGAAGCCAAACCAGTGAAGTACTGCACCACTGAGTGCCAAATATTACAGTTTGTCCCAAAGGATAATATAGTTATTATACAGAAGCCCACTGAGAGGTCAAAGGGAGAAAAGTGTCAAACCTGTAGTGGACCTGACTGAGACCATCTTTGTGGCTTCAGGGTTGCCACAAGGCAGAAGAGGGGACACGG
>JANHFM010015858.1:0-11677 GCA_032468115.1 Grayia smithii | reverse complement strand
TTTCACAGCCCTCTTTTTGACTCATGCAGTATACAGGTCCTCAATGGAAGGCAGGTTGGTAGCAATTGTTTTTTCTATTCTGAATAGCCAAGGCTATTCTTGGGTGCAACAACTATTTTTGGGACCTTGCTTGTCTTTTACTCCTCTGGAAAGGACTCAGTCTAAATTCCTGAGAACTACTTTTCAGGTAGCTCACTGTGTCCCAAATGTAATATTAAAAAGGGAGGCAGGATTAGCTAAAGTTGATACAGGTGCATAGACTTACATTACAGCATATTGGTTAAAATGACTCCCCCCCCAAAGGTTAGAAGGTTCTTTTCTTCTAGATGAAAATTTTGAATCAATATAGTTCAAGACCATCTCACAAAAACTTTAGTCTCTTGGCTCTTCCCAGGAAATGCTCCTAATGATGGAGTAAGAATGTGCACTTAGCACATTTAAACAATGTATCAAAGACTTGGGAGCCCAACAAGATCAGCCTACTCCTTCTAAGAACATTTTTTGAGCAAATACCATCATCTTACTGTCCCCAGCTCTGAAAGGGACTTTAGCATGATAAAATACATTTTAATGCAAATAAGAAGCATTAAAAATAATAAAAAGAGACAATGTATTACAGTTAGTAGTGAATTATTGATAGGCAGTCGAAGTCTGCCTAATTTTGCAGACAATATAACAAAATTTAGCTACATTCAAGGAAATGACATTGTAGTGATCTGATAACAGCAATTGTACATTAAAAAAATCTGTTTCCAGGGTGTTTTATCAGGTGAGGTGTTATGAAGTGGGTCCATATCTCATTACAGAAGGTACAGTATAGTAGGACCTGAACTGTAGTTTCAATAGGCTTTTATCTACAGGACAGACTCAACTCATATGGAATTTTTTTTTATAGTGGCTTTTAAAACTGCTTTGGGAAGTAACTCACTTAACAACTACAATCCTGGCCCTCTCTGTTACAGTTGGTAAGCAAGAGAATGGGTCAAGCAGATGGGAGTGAAATAATTCCCTGCCAAAGGCAGCTCCCTCCATGTGGAGAAGGGAATTCCTGTATGGGCCAGAGAAATGGAGATCCGAGCTTCCTTTCTCTGACCCAGCATGTCAATTCCCCTCCCTTCCATGTGCAAACAGGAACCACTGTGCTTGGACAGAAAAAAAGAAGCCTGGATTCTGAAGATTCAAGCTTTCTTTCTCAAACTCAGCACAATGGTTGCCCTTTTCTCTGTTCACTAGACTTTCTACCTTCTCAAATACTGCATTCGCTAGCTTTTCAACCAAAAAGCTGGCAAATGAAATCTTTCTGAATAGTAAAATTACTTGGAAAAGCCTTGTTTACCCTTCATAAAGATTGCATTTGCTAGCTTTCTAGCCAGCTAGCTAGTGAACACAATATTTCTGAACAATAATAGAAGTTTTTTTTCCCCCTAGCCTTCAGGAACAATCACAAGAAGAGCTCCATCTCCTAAGATGTTTCTGAAAGCAAGAAGGCTAGAAAGAGCCTTTCCATGATTCAAAAATGTAATGACTGCTAGCTGTGAAAGCTAGTATATATGTTGTTTCTGAAAAATAGAAAGGCTGGAAAGAAGCTTGGATCTTTGGAATGCAAGCTTCTTTTCCAATGCTGTCCCGTGGGTGTCCACCCCCCACCCCCGGGCACAATTTAATTCTAACACTGGGTTGGATAAAAGTAGCATCCCAAAGATCTCTGTCTCTTCAGCTCAACACAGGAATTCTCCCTCTGGTACATGGAAGAAAGGAGAAATCCTTCTATAGGCGGCACCAGCTTGCAACCTCTCCTTCTGGCTCTTCCAATTATGTTCTGGAAAGCTGGCAGAGAAAATTGCAAATGATAATCACATGATGCTTGGCAACCAATTGTAAGTGGAAATAGATTGCCCACTAGCCAAAATGAAATTATATGACTGAATAGGTAGTACGGTAGATATAACTTTACGCATGGGTCATAAGTAATTTTTCAGAGTCTCTCATAATTTCAATGGTTGTTAAGTGAGCAGATATAAGTCAAGGATTTATACAAGGACAACCTGCATTAATACTTTATAAAATAGAAGTTTGCACTTCAGTAATACTAAGATAACCTCATCACCAAAGCAAATTCTTGCTCACTTTTCCTTAACGAGTTGCCTTTGGCTATTTGTCTAGCTAGACAACTTTGATTAGAAAGATAGAGATCTTATAAGTCCAAGTTAAACTGTTTCCAATTGATAGATGTTGAATATATTCACAAATTAGGTGGCAAGCATATTTCCTTAACTTTTCACAATTTCAACCAGCTTTGATACTTCTAATATTACAAACCATGCACTAGTGATGGTTTATAGTGGGAGTCAGCAACCCGCAGCTCCAGAGCCACATGCAGCTCTTCTGCCCCTCTCCTGCGGCTCCCTATCACACCCACTGGTAATTAAATTTTTCGCCGGTAGTACTGGCTGATTCCATTCATCCTGGGCCCAGTAACTCCTTGTAGCTTGAGAAGAGACTCGCTCCCCTCCCAGTCACTCCCCACGTGGCTTAAGAAAAGAAGAGACACCTCACCTGGTTAGCCCCCTCGGTCCCCGGCCCCTCCTCCTTCACCAGATAAGAGAAGGAAGAATAGACTGCCAGTCACTCCTCACCTTGCTATCCAAGAAGTCACTGCTACTCTGAGAAGGTAAGAGATTCGCTCTGCGCTTGGCCAAAGGGAGGGGGGGGGACTGCCACTGCGCTTGACTTTAGGGTAGCCCCCGATACTGGCCGGCTTGGGCAAAAGGTAGTCCCCATTATCGCTGGGCTTTGCTTGCTTTTGGACAAGCCTTGCAAACTTTCAGAACACGAGCCAAACTGCCCAGCTTTGGTGAAGGGAGGGCTTACTTTTGGGGCAGCCCCTCCCCCTTGATACTGGCTGGCTTGAGTGAAGGGCAGCCCCAGTGTTTGCTTGCCTAAAGCCCTGCAAACTTTCAAAATGAGAGCCAAACCACCCAGCTTGGGCAAAGGGCGGGACGCTTGCTTTTGGAGCAACTCCTCCCCCCATTTCACCATCTTGGGCCCCAAGGCGGGCGTTAGGGAGGAAGGGGCAGCCTCAAAGGCAAGCGTGGCTTTCTCCCCTTCAACCAAACTGGGTGGTTTGGCTTGTGTTTGGGAAGTTTCTTCAGGCAAGCAAACGTTGGGGCTGCCCTTCGCCCAAGCCAGCCGGTATCAAGGGGGAAGGGCTGCCCTAAAAGCAAGCGTCCCCTCTGCACCCAAGCTGGGCAGTTTGGCTTGTGTTTGGGAAGTTTCTTCGGGCAAGCAAATGCTGGGGCTGCCCTTCGCCCAAGCTGGCCGGTATCGAGGGGGAGGAGCTACCCCAAATGCGAGCGCCCCCCCTTCACCCAAGCCCGGCGGTTTGGCTTTGGTTTCAGAAGTTTCTTCAGGCAATTGCTGGGGCTACCCTTCGCCCAAGCCGGCTGGTATCGAGGGGGGGGGCCTGCCCCAAAAGCGAGTGCCTCCCCTTCACCCAAGCTGGGCGGTTTGGCTTGTGTTTGGGAAGTTTCTTTGGGCAAGCAATACACATGTTCGAAATGTTTGTGGATGGGTGGGAGTGATGCTGAGTTGGCCACGCCCACCAGGTAGGTGGCTAGGGAGATCATTTGACCAGGGGGAGTGCCGAGTTGGCCACGTGCACCAGGCATGGCTGGGGGTCATGTGACCAGGGAGTTTGTCAAGTTGGCCATGCCCACCCAGGTGGTACGGCTCCCGGTATTTTGTTTTCTGTGGGAAACAGGTCCAAGTGGCTCTTTGAGTATTAAAGGTTGCCAACCCCTGGTTTATAGAAACACATGTAGGAGATACCAGGCTGAGCCTGATGATGGGTCAAACAGATCATCAGTCATGAGTCCCTCTATCTGTACACACAAGAGATCTAAGTCCAGCCCACTTTGAATTCCATTGACTCTTATCTATTGCCAATTAGCTTGGACTGATAGTAGTTCAGATTCTTGTAGACAGCTTAAGCTAGCAATAAATCTTTACATACATTTGAACTGCCTGGATCTTCTGATTTCCCTGGCACTATGTAATGTGCCAGGGAACATGTAATGAATATATCATACCTTCATGGTTACTTTATCTTAATACATACAGAAATGCAAAACAGTTAAAGTCATAATAACTCCTTAGGTCTTTAATTATTATGAATAAGACATGAATTATAATCCTTGATCTATAAGCCATGCGTTCATATTCAATCTTGAGATTAACTTATGTTTGATGATAGGCCTTAAAATATATTTTCTGTATTAATTGTTGCTACTTTAATAAAATATGAAGCCCGGCTTTATAGACAACTAGAAGAGGTATTTCATGACTAAAAATTATACTCTGCAACAGACCTAGGAATATTTATTCATTTACAGTTCTTTATATTCCAAGTTTCAGGATAACAATCTGTAAAAAAAAAGTAATTTATAACCATAGAATTGTAAATAAAAATGATATTTTACAATAAATTTAAAAATAATAGGAGCCCGTTCCCAGGGTACTAATACTTCTACTCTATCAGAGTAGGGGGGTGAAGTTAAGCAGACTTTCCTTAAGTTTGTCATATTTGATATTGAGCAAAAAGCTTAGGCAATTAACACTTCTGAAACGGCATAAAATTATTATCACACTGGAAACTTGAACAGGTTCAGAACACAACATCATGCACTGTGATGGGTGCCTATATAGCTGTGGTTTTCCTATATAATAGCTCTATTGTGCAAGTTGTACTGACCTCCATTTTCTTTCTGTGTGCAATTCAAGGTGCTAGTCATCAACTTAAAAAACTCTGTAAGTCACAGGACCAGGTTATCTGCAGGACATCTCCCTAAGGATGTCTTAGGGAAACATCCTTAGGGAGATCCTAAGGATGTTTACTAAGGAAATCTCCCTAAGGATGTCTTACCAAGTTAGATAGAATGGGAACACTCTAAGTGCTTTCCTTTAAACATTTCCATCTTATTTCAAGTAGCCCCTACTCTATGGAATACCCATCCTCCTGAAGTTCGACAAATCTCTACTTCCTAACCTTCTATAAAGCTTTAAAGGTCTGGCTTTTCCCCAAACAGTAGGATAAAATGAGGCAAAAGCACATTGGAAGCTTGACTTAGCACCAGATTTTTTTTGTCTTGTTTTTATGCATTTGATTTCGCATATAGTTTTTATGTTATTTTAATTTTTGACTGAGAGCCACCCACTTTCTTAGAAGATAGGTGGTTATATAAATATTTTAAATAAATAAATAAAATCATTCATTTAGGAAACTTTCAAATCATTGTAATTACAATCAGTGTGCGTCTGTATACCCTGTTTCCCCCCAAATAAGACATCCCTTGATAATAAACCCAATCGGGATTTTGAGCGCATGGCAATAAGGCCAAGAGCTTATTTCAGAGTTCAAAATAATATAAGACAGGGAAACATAGTAATATGTATGTATGTATGTATATATATATATACACACACACACACACAAAAACATCCCTAAAACATTTAAACTTGTTCTTTTAAATCAATGGATTAATCTTTAATTTTCCATTTTAGTATAAAACCTATTCCTTGAACATTGCTAGAACAAGAACTTACAACACCAAACTTCACCCAATATATAAAATGTTACCATGTCTATAGCCAATACTGCAGTCAAAGACTGAGTGAATCCTATGATCAACAAACATCCTATATTACAACTATCAAGTGAACAAAAATCACTCAAGTTTCATAATTCTTTTCATTTTTAGGATTTTGGTTACTACATGGCAGTTGTGGGAACCAAAACCCAAATGTTTTTGAACTAAAATTACCAAAATGTCTAACAAATGGTCAAGCTTGCTGGAGTTCTGAAAGTTGCAAAATGAAACACATGGGGAGCAATTGCAGGGGTGAAATGCTACCAGATCGGATCAGATCAGCCGATCCGGTAGTGGAGACTGAGGCTGGTTCGCCGTACCAGTAGCAATCACTGGCTGGCCATACCCCTGAACCAATCGGCAGCCCGTCGTTCTACCATGTTCACTGCCTTCCATGTGGCCTTCCCGGCATCTCCATGGCCAACTTGTGAAGGCGGGCAAGCGGAAGGCCACGTGGAAGACAGGCAAGCATGGCAGGGCTGGGAGAAGGAGGCTCAGCTGTGGTGCTACTTCCCGCCAGCAAAGAAGGGGCGCAGAAGCCTCAGGCAGCCAGCAGGGAAAGGGCCACACCTGGCCATGCCACCGCCGAGTCCGCAGTGCTCTCCCTTCAGCCTGGGCGGCGGTGCTTACTTGGCTGGAGTGGGATATGGCGCAGGTGGAGAGGCCAATGCAGCCCGTGCCGAGTCCGCCCTGGCTGAGCGATCGCACTGCCTCCGCAACAGGCACACCGCAGCCACCTTTACCTCCATGCTCTGCGCTTGGAAGGGGCTGCCAACGCTGCCACTCCCCCTCCCCACCTGACTGCACATTGTGCACACATCCGCTTGCCCTCCTGAAGCAACCTTGCCACTCTTCACTTTCATTTTGACAATGGTGTGCTTTTATAAGAGCGAGTGTCTTCTCCTGAATGCAACACTGGCGTTCGCTTTCCTCCTCCTCCAGAATTTCCCAAAATATTGGGAGAAGGATGTGGGGAAAGATTAAGGGAAAAGGGTTAAAAGGGAAAACATAGAGATAGGAGGAAGGGATTGAGGGGATAAAATGAAATAAAAAGATAGAAATTTTTTGATTGTAACCAATACATAAAACGGACGTTGTCTTACCTGAATATCCCTTCTGAATGCGCTCCTGGAGAATCCACGCATGGGTTAATTCCTAGTCCAAAGGCAGAGACTGAGTGATGATTATTTTCTCCATTGACCACACCTCCTCCGCTCGACTGAACCTCAGTTTGTTCACGAAGGCATAGGCCAATAATGAAGCAGCACCAGTCACTGTCCTCCCAAGAGAACAACAATCCGCTGAAATGAAACCAACCCCCCCCCCCAGCCCTGGGTCTAACCCAGGAAGCCTAACAGGGCGGGATGGATTCTCCAGGGGCGCGCTTAGAAGGGACGTTGAGGTAAGACAATGTCCGTTCTCCAGCGCGCTGCCTGGAGAATCCATGCATGGGATATACCCAAGCAAGTAGTTTAAGGGAGGGAGGCTGACTGATCCCGGGAGCCAGGAGGAGAGGCTACTCTCTGAAGCACTCGCCGACCAAAGGATGCCTCAGCCGAGACAAAACTGTCTATCTTATAGTGACAGATGAAAGATGTTAAGGAGGACCAAGTGGCCGCCTTGCAAATCTCACTAACAGAGGCCAGTGTAGCCCAAGCAGCGGTAGTAGCTGCACTTCTCATTGAGTGGGCATACAACTTCCCTGGCAGAGGCTTAGCCTTAAGGGAGTAAGCCAGAGAAATGCACACCTTCAGCCAATGGCCAATGGTGGCAGATGAGACCTTCCTGCCCATAAAAGATGGAAGGAAACGAACAGAGCCTCAGATCTCCTAAAGGGCGCCATTCACTTAATATACCTGCGGAGGGCCCTCCTAACATCCAAGGTGTGCCATTGAGCTTCTAACTGATATTTGGGGTCCAGACAAAAGTCCGGCAGGACAAGCTCTTGGGCGCGATGGAAGCCAGAATTGACCTTGGGCAGAAAGGAGGGATCCAACCACAGGACCTGGTTAGAGTGGAAGACACATAAATCCTCTCGCACAGACAGGGCTGCTAACTCAGATACCCTTCTGGTGGAGGTGATTGCCACCAAGAAAGTGATCAGGAACTGGAGACTAATTGAACTCAATGGTTCAAATGGTGAAGATGTGAGCGACTGAAGGACCAAAGTAAGGTCCCATGAGGGGTACCTATGGACTACTGGAGGTCGTAAGTTAGCTGCCCCTTTCAGAAAACTCCCAATCCTCGGGTGTTGACTAAGAGGAAGACCTAGATCAGTTGACAATACAGTAGCTAAGGTAGCAACCTGGCAGTGCAAAGTATTAGGCGCCAATCCTTTATTCAGGCCGGACTGTAAGAACTCCAAAACTTCAGGAATTGATGCTGCAGTCAGGTCCAGATGTGTTTGAACGCACCAAGTACAGAACACACACCATGTGGAGTTGTACACCCGCGTCATTGAAGGCCATCTGGAAGCTTGTATGGTCCATACCACCTCCCCCGAGAGATTGTCCTTCCTCAGGAGGATCCTCTCAAGTGCCAGATGGTCAACTGGAGCCACTGAGGCTCTGGATGCAGTATGAACCCCTGGCTCAGAGCAATCCGGTCCCAAGGAATCTTCCAGGGGTGGGACATGGACAGCCCCACCAGGTATGCAAACCATGGGCACCGCGGCCAGTGAGGAGCGACCATCAGGACTTCTGCCTGTTCCTCTATTATTCTCCAAATCACACTCGCAATGAGGGGAATGGGCGGGAATGCGTAGAGAAGGCCGCCAGCCACAGGCATCTGAGAGCATCATAGTCCTTGGCACCGGGGCACAGAAAGCAGGGGCAGTTGAGCATTCTGAGGCGTTGCAAAAAGGTCCATGATTGGACTGCTGCACCAGATCAACAGCAGGTCGAAGAGCGCTGGATCAAGCCGCCACTCTGACTGATCTATCTGAGTCCGGCTTAACCAGTTGGCCTGTGTGTTGTCCGAACCAGAGATGTGCTCTGCCCAGAGGAAGAGCATGTGACATTCTGCCCAACGAAGCATCCTCTTCGACTCGTCCATGAGCAGGCAGGATTTCGTGCCCCCCTCGTGGTTCACATGCACCTTTGCAGTTACGTTGTAGGTTAAAATCAACACATGTTGACTGGCCACTGCTGAATAAAAGTGGCGCAGGGTCAATGGATAGCCCCCAGCTCCAACCAGTTGATTTTGTGCTTTAAGTCCGTTGGAGTCCACATCCCCTGAGCAACCTGAGACAGATGATGGGCGCCCCATCCTGCTAGGCTTGCATCTGTTGTGACTGTAATCCGAAGAGGATCCTGGAAGGCACACACCTTCAGCATGGCAGCGGAGGTCCACCAATGGAATGACTGACAAACCTTCAACGGGAGGCAGATCGAGGACCTGGAATTGCTGCGACCGTCTCTCTGATGGGGTAGGAGCAGCCACTGTAACGGCTGGAATTGGCCCATGGAACGATCGAGATGGTAGTAATCATTTTTCCAAGCAGTTGGGACAAAAGAAACAAGGGAACTGTCTATCGGGGTGCAATCCGTGTCACTAGGCTCTTGATACTGAGCTGATGCTCTTGAGAGAAAAAAACCTGGCCCCTGATGGAATCGATCTCTGCCCCCAGGTGAAGGATGCATGTGGTGGGAATCAGATGGCTTTTCCTCTGATTGATGGAAAAGCCGTGAAGCTGCAATGTCTGCATTACTATGCGGAGATCCTCCTAAACCTGAGTCTGGGAGGACAACAAGATTAGAATGTCATCCAAATAACAGAGGACCCTTACCTGAATCTGCTGAAACGAGGCCGCCACAACTGCTAACAACTTCGTGAAGGTCCTGAGGGCTGATGACAGGCCAAAGGGCATTGCCCGGTATTGGTAGTGACGATTGTTGTATGTGAACCATAGGAACCTTTGTGAGATGGCCAAATTTGGACACGTAGATATGCCTCCTGGAGGTCGATCAATGTCATCATATCTCGTTGAAGGATGCAGCCAAGGATTGAGTTCAACTGCATTTTGAACTGGTGATATATGACAAATTTGTCCAATTGCTTGAGATCCAAGGTCCCCCTCCAGCCCCCGGAACTTTTCTGAACCAAAAACAAGATGGAATAAAACCCTGTCTGATGTTCTTTGACGGGTACAGGCTCGATGGCACGGATCTGCAGCAGGTGCTAGATCTTCACGTCCATCAACCTTCTCTTCTCCAGGTTCGGAGAGATAGGGCATTGCAGAAACCAGTCTGGAGGGCTGGAGCAGAATTCCAAGGTGAGGCCACATCTCACTGTATGAAGGACCCAAGCATCGGTCGTAGAGGACTCCCATTGGCTGTAAAAGTGTTGGAGGAAGCCACCAATGGGAAGCAGGGCACTTGCCACGCCTGAAGGGTCTATTACTACCCCCTTGGAATGGCCTTTTAGTAAAGGACTGGTGTCTACCCCGTAGACCTGTCAGAGGACCTATCAAACCCTTGGAAATAGGACCTGTGGTAATAGGACCCACTGGGTCCAGGGTCAGCTCGAAAGGGCTGTCGCTGGGAATACGGAAAATACTGGCGGTCGGCACCCTACACTTGTCTTTGTCCTCTACTAGCACCTGTTCCAATGCCTCCCCGAACAGGCGTGATCCCCTGTATGGGGCTGAAGCCGATCTCCATTTGGATTTCATGTCCGCTCTCCAGTGGCGAAGCCAAAGGAGGCGACGGGAAGTTATGGCCGAGGCTAGGGCACGTGATGCGAATTTTGCGGCATCGAGCGAAGTGTCAGTGGCTGCAACCAGTTTATTCACATCCTGGTGCAGCCTTGTATCGTCCGGGGGAAGCCGCTCTTGCAACTTACGTAGCTAGATCAAGGAGGACCGATTAAAGAAGGAAGCAGATGTAGCGGCTCTAATGGCCCAGGCAGCAGCCTGGTGCATCTTCCTGACAGAAACCTCGGCTCTCCTGTCCTCGGTCTTCAAACCCTCCACCGTATCATTAGGGAGGATGGAAGACAAGATCAGGTTCGATACAGGGGGATCTATCTCAGGAAGCTGGAGCAGTTGGTCCAGCTTGGGTTCTACACAATAGACCTTTTTGTTGCAACTACTGGGTGCAATGACAACGCCTGGTTGGGTCAACTGGTGTTGAATGACGTCAGTAAATAACTCAGGGCAAGGGGTACACTCCTTCTCGGTGGAAGGCATTGAGAACAGGTTATCATGAGGGGCTCTTGAGGAGCCCCCAGGGAATGGTGAGAAGTTAAATCAGACACTCCCATACCACTGGTCACCCTTGCTTTATGAAGTAGTGACTTAAAAACAGAAGTGCAAAAAAGGCCAGTAAAAGCCGGTCTGTCCACTACCATCCCATCGTCTGAAAATTTGGGATCTCCCAAATCTTCATCATCCAATTGTGACTCTGCTCCATGGGCTTGCGAGGCAGGCAGGTGAGGGACTTGAGCCAACAGCTGAGGCTGCCAATTGGTCAGAGGTGGAGGAGCAAATCCCCCAGATTGGAGACCCCCCCCCAAATATCGAGAAACCACCTCCGAGATAACGGAGTGGAGGTCTAAGGGAATGACTGGGCCCGAGCCCTTCCTAGCACGGAGCTCTGTGGCCATTGGAGTAAAGGTAGCCTCTGGGACAGGTCATCCGACAGATGGTTGAGATTGTGGCCCCACGAAGGGAACAGACCCCACAGAGGTAACTCTACCCTGTGGACTAACTATGAGCTCTGGAATGTGCCCCTATATTAGGGTTCCAGTAAGCCTTCATTGAATAAAAACTCCCCCTCAATCATTGTTCAAAAGTCTAATTTATTCAAACAGGTAACTGGCAAATCCTAGGAAATCCCAATACTGAAAGTCCCGGCTTTTTCTCCAATACCCCCATTCTTCCTACCACCTTGACACACTCCTCCTCCTTCACCCCACTATATAACACTATTATGGCTAACATCTTCCTCTCACCCGTCCCCCCTCCCTTCATTTCCCACAGTTCAGAAAGTGGCAGCGTGGAAAACTACAAACAAAATTTTCCAGGCTGACAC
>JANHFM010015734.1:0-11686 GCA_032468115.1 Grayia smithii | reverse complement strand
CAGTTCTCCAAACTGCTCAAAATTTCTGCTACCGGTTCTCCAGAACCTGCCAGAACCTGCTGGATTTCACCCCTGATGTGCACATATCTCTCGCATGCACCCCACTCCCCATGCATGCACTTCCAAGACCCAAAAACCAGTTGTTTGATGGGAAGCAGCATGTATATGCAGCAGAGCTGAACTGGGGTGATAGCTCACATGCTCGCAGGCAGGGCTCCCCATGCCACCTGTGGTACATGTGCCATTGGTTCACCATCACAGAACTGGTTAGATATTGAGACTGTCAATCATTAAGCTAAGAGGTTTCCACCAAGGTCCTTCATTTGGGTGGGAAAATACTGAATGCTGATTGGTTAAGGTTTACTATATAAGTAAGTGTTGCAGGCGAACACTTGTTGGTTGCAGAGGACTGGAAATAAAGAGCTGTTGTTGAAAAGTCACTCTCCGAATCTTCATTCACCCGATCCAACAGTAGTGATGAGGATGGGATAGAAAACGAAGTAAAAGAGCTGACTACAAGCAATCCAGGCCCGGTGGTTGAAGGAACTGGAGATTCTGCGCGCCAAATTCAAATAGCGAAATGGCGGCAAACATATCCGTGTTCCACCCGCCGAAGCCCTTTGATCTGGTGAGAGAGACTTGGGACACCTACCTGACAAGGTCTGGTTGTTTCCTGGAATCCAACGACCTCCTGAACCTGCCGAACAACCTTAAGAGTGCATTGTTCCTCAGTCACTACGGACACGATGTGTTCGACATTGCTGAGTCACTATCAGAGCCAACACCAATAGAGGCGGTACCATGGGAGGTGCTTCAGAGTGTGTGCTGAAGGCATATTTTGCCCCGGCTCCATCCAAAATTGTAAGGCAGTATGAATTCAGATACCTCATGCAACAGGACAGCGAGTCCATAAGCCAGTATATGGCCACCCTCAGAAAAGCTGCAGCACACTGCGAGTTCCGGGACTTAGATGACATTCTCTTAGATCAGCTAATCTGTGGAGTGAAAGACTGTCACCTGCAACATCGGTTATTGGTGAAAACAAACTTGACCCTGCCGAGCATCCTCGATGAGGCTTGGGCCTCTGAATCATCAACTAAGGCTGCCAAGTCACTATGGAAGCTAGCCACTGCACCAACGACTGCCAAGGCATGCCCATCAAACACAATAGACACCAGGTTGACGAGGAGTCTGGAAGCAGCAAGGAAGAGGTCTATCCGACTGACCCACGAAAACCTGGAGATCGAGCACCATGCCAGCCATTCTGCACGACCTGTGGGGACCAGCACTCCCAGGCGACCTGCCATTTCATAGATGCCACGTGTCGCCATTGTTGGAAAAAGGGACATTTGTCAAAGGTCTGTAGGGCCCTTATGCCCATCAGAAGCCAACCAGTTCCAGAGTTTTCCCGAACAGAACAGAACAGCTCAAGCCGAAGGAGAAGGAGGCCTGGAAACCATGCAGGGACAGAAGTGACACCGAGTTTCCTGACACGAAGTAGACAAGGGTTGCCAAGGCTAATCTTGCATACAGAAAGAAACTGAAGATCACTATTGCAAGTGAGTGCATAGCACCATGCTCTGGTGGCACCATTCCATCCGGCTAGTAATGGTCAAACTGAGAGGACAGTGAGATCCGCCAAAGAAGCTTTAAGCCATTTGGCACCTGGAGACTGGCAGGCCTGGGTGGACAAATTCCTCCTGTGGCAGCACATCACACCCAGTGCTTTCATGGGAAGAAGCCCGGCCAAGCTATTGATGGGCTGAAGGCTGCGATCGGTGTTGGACCAGCTGCACCCTAATTACTCCCCTGCTGACAGCAAGCCGCACTCTGAGAAAACCAGATTTTTCAAACAGGCGACCCAGTTTTTGTAAAAAAACCTTTGCTGACAGCCCCTTATGGCTACCGGGCAGAATAGACCAGGTTACTGGGCCTCGCTCGTACATTATCTGCTTGGATGATGGAAGGCTATGGAGGCAGCACATAGACCAGATGCAAGGTCGGTGTCAAATCACAGACAAACCACTGGAGCCAGGGAATAATGACATTCCATTTAATCACTCCCTAGCTGAATTGAGTCCGAGGGATTTGGAAAACCTAGCTACAGAACTGGAGATCCAGCAATGATCCACCGGTGAGCCGGTCCTGAGAGATTCTGAGTTGGGACCAAATAGAGACCAGGGGCCTCCCATAGCGGTTCCTAGAGAGATGGAAGACACAAATGCTCAGGCTGCCACTGACCCACCAATTGAACTACGCAAATCCCAACAGACGTGCAAACACCCTTCCTACCCCAAATATTATGTTTGCTAGGTGGGCAAGCCCAACTAAGAGGGGAGGAGTGTTAGATATTGAGACTGTCAATCATTAAGCTAAGAGGTTTCCACTAAGGTCCTCTGTTTGGGTGGGAAAATACTGAATGCTGATTGGTTAAGGTTTACTATATAAGTGAGTGTTGCAAATGAAGACTTTCTAGTTGCAGAGGATTGAAAATAAAGAGCTGTTGTTGAAAAGTCACTCTCTGAGTCTTCATTCACCCGATCCAACAGAACTAGTTAGTCATTTCTTATGCATATTCTTGGCAGTTGGTATGCTTGGAGGAGGCATTTAACTAGGTTTCTAGCTCAAAAGTGAAATTTAATGTTTTTCATGTTCAGATTTAAGATTCACTTGCATCAGTGTGTCTCTAAATGTGCCTTGCTTGATTTTTTTCACATTGCATGCCATCAGTGGTGAGTTTCAAAACATTTTACTACTGGTTCTGTGAGTGTGGCTTGGTGGGTGTGGCATGGCTTGGTGGGCATGGCATGGTAGGTGTGGCAGGGGAAGGATATTGTAAAATCTCCATTCCCACCCAACTCAAGGGGAAGGTTACTGCAAAATCCCCATTTCCTCCCAATCAGCTGGGACTCAGGAGGTAGACAATAGATGTGGGTGAGGCCAGTCAGAGGTGGTATTTACCAGTTCTCCAAACTATTCAAATGTTCCGCTACCAGTTCTCCAGAACTGGTCAGAACCTGCTGACACCAATCTTTGCATGCCATGTATAGCATAACAAAAGGCACCTCAAAGTTAAATGGGGGCTCACACCCAGATTTCTGGAAAGGTATGATGGATGAGAAGGGATAAAAGATTTTGAAAAATCACTAGTCCATACATATAAACCATCTGATGCAAAATACATTTTAGGTATTTCTGTGTTTGCTATACAAGTCATAATGAACTCTTGAGTAATATTGATTACATGTAACAAGAAGCTCAGCAAGATTAAAAATGATAAAACCTTGGCCAAAGTAACACTTTTTCTCTCTACTCACCCAAAGTGCTACAGTAGGGCTGCCACTCAGAAATCAAGACACTAGCCCTGCATCACACAGGCAAAATGGAGAAAAATGGAAAGAATTTGATTGCAGGGTTATGGCTGAACATCTCAAACAATCAGATTAACCACCATGGAAACCATGGGTCACAAGGAAAATGCTGAAAAATAGACAGGAGTTCCAATTGGGTTTGACCATTAAATCATCTTCTGGTCAGATGTTGTTTTGTATTAAGATGTGGCTTCAAGAGAATGATGTAGCACTTGGGGAGAAAGATGCAACTCAAAAGACCTGCAGCAGAAGCCAAGATGGAGAAGACCTCCACAGCCAACATGTATGAAGGACACCCAAATGCTGCAAAAAACAAGCATGCTGAAGGTGATCAGCTTGGCTTCATTGAAAGTATCTGGTAAGTTCCTTGCAAAAAAAGCCAAACTAAAACTGATGGTGGCCAGCAATCCCAAGTAGCCCAGGACAATATAGAACATGATATCTGAACCTTCATTACACTGCACAATAATCTCATCAATCTGTGAATGCTTGTCTAATTCTTGAAAGGGGGGAGATGTGACTAACCATACCATACAGATGACAACTTGAATGAAGGAGCCAAAGACAATGGCTGAACCGGCCAATCCTTCCCCTAGCCACTTCTTCATTGTGTTTCCTGGCTTGGTGGCCAGAAAGGCTAGAACCACTGTGATAGTTTTGGCCAAGACACATGAAACTGAGATGGAGAAAATTGTACTAAAGATTGTTTGCCTGAGTACACAGGTCATTTCTCCAGGTCAACCAATGAACAAAAAGCAGCAGAGAAAACAAAAGAGGAGAGAGGAGAGAAGGATGCATGTGATATTCCTGTTGTTGGCTTTGACAATGGGTGTGTCCCAGTGCAGAAAGTAAGTCAGTGCCACCAAAATGAGTTTGCTGAAAAAAAAAGAATCAAGGAAGTCAGAATGACTCCTAAGGGTTCATTGAAAGATAAATAGCTAAAAGTCTTGGTAAGGCATTCATTTCTTTCTGCATTTGAATATTGATCTTCTGGGCATCTTTCACATTGATCTGCATCTGAAATACAAGAAGAAAGCCTTCTCATTTCAAAATATAATGAACATATAAAGCTAAAGTAGAAAACCTAGTGTTACTAAGAGCAACCATAGAGCTAAAAAAGAAATGATACTTGGTGAGCCCATGGACATACCTCTTAGCACTTATAAATACTCTTTGACTTAAGAGCACAATCGGGACCAGAATTTCGTTTACTAAGCAAGGCTTAAAGGAAATGGGACACGGTGGCTCAGTGGCTAAGACAGTGAGCTTGTTGATCGAAAAGGTCAGCAGTTCAGCAGTTCGAATCCCTAGTGTTGAGCTCCCATTACTTGTCCCAGTTTATGCCAACCTAGCAGTTCAAAAGCATGTAAAAATTGCAAGTAGAAAAATAGGGACCACCTTTGGTGGGAAGGTAACAGCGGTTTCTCCTTTCCGAAAATCACTGTATTTCTCAGAATAATGAAGGGTAGTATAATATAAATGATACATGGAAGTATCTAAATTATTTCCTTTGGAAATTAAAAGAGACTACTCTAGTGTATCCCTAGCCCTATTTTAGTGTAGGCTGGAATTAATCTATTCACTATAAAAGATTTGGAAAGAATTTTTAAAAAATCTAAGCTTGAATTTCTGCCTGTATAATTCTATTTTTACTTGCCATTTTGGACAGAAATTCTTCCTTCAGGGCATTTTCTGCAATTGTAGCAACAGGCATGTTTCCCCTCCTGTACAACCCTGCTGAATCCACGGTGGCAGCTCTTTACACATCTGGCACGGGGAGGTACCTAGAAATAAGTGAAAGGAACATTTATGAGTAGAATTAACCAAAGACACCCCACTTTATTTGGAAACAGGGAAGTTTGGAAAAGTACTCATTATAAAGTCAAGGGGAATCCAAAATTTTCTGAGGTCAGGGTGATCAAGAGGCCTATACATTGTGGGAAGTGTTCCATGTTTCTAGGAAAACATCCCATTTTCTGAGTTGTGTTTTGAGTTTTCTTTAAAACATACCTTTTGTTCATTGGTGGGATTCAAATTTTTTTACTACTGGTTCTGTGGGCGGGGCTTGGTGGGCATGGCAGGGGAAGGATACTGTAAAATCCCCATTTCCTCCCCACTCCAGGAGAAGCAGTGGTGGTTTGCTCCCAGTTTGGCCTGATTCACATGATCCGGTAGTGGTGACCGAACCGGTTCTCTGTGGCCAGGAGCCGGTCCCACCTGCGCGCCCGTACTACGCATGTACAGAGTGCTTGTTTCAAGGTTTTTTTCAGAAAAAAAGTTAGTGCGCATGCGCAGAGCATGCGTTCGGCATGCGAGCAAAGCGAGCGCATGTGCAAAGAGCATGCGCAAAGCACATGCAGGAAGAGAACCGGTAGAAAAGGTAAGTAGAACCCACCCCTTAGAGGAAGGTTACTGAAAAATCCCCATTTCCTCCTGATCAGCTGTAACTCAGGAGGCAGAGAATAGATGGGGGCGGGGCCAGTCAGAGGTGGTATTTACCGGTTCTCCGAACTACTCAAAATTTCCACTATCAGTTCTCTAGAACTGGTCAGAACCTGCTGAAACCCACCTCTGATCTGAACTGCTGTAACAAATCCTTAACCCCAGTTCGGGGTCTGCCTTCTTATTCTGAACTACCCCCCTTCTTTAGAAAAGGCAAATCCCTGTTTGTGGAGGTCTATTTGATACTGGAGGAAAGAATTTCTTCCCAATGTTACTGTACTCCTTTTTTTAAAAAAAATTAGAAGTTTAAGTGCTTTTGATAGATTTCATGGATGTTTTATGTTTTATGTTACAGTTCTTTGAATTCAGTAATTATTTGAATTATTATTGAGAGCATGTTTGGTTTAGCAGTTAAGGCACCAGCTAGAAAGCAAGAAACTGCAAGTTCAAGTCCTGCCTTAGCCATGAAAGCCAGCTACGTCATTCTGGGCCAGACACACTCTCTCAAT
This sequence comes from Grayia smithii, assembly GCA_032468115.1. Classification (NCBI taxonomy): domain Eukaryota; kingdom Metazoa; phylum Chordata; class Lepidosauria; order Squamata; family Grayiidae; genus Grayia; species Grayia smithii. Next base: position 5,364 of record JANHFM010015734.1, on the reverse strand, counting down.
CCTACCCACCTCATAGGGTTGTTGTGGGGAAAATAGGAGGAGGAAGGAGCATTAGATATCCTTGCCGCCTTGATTTATTTGTAATAATAATAAAGGCAGGATATAATCAAATAAACAAATAGTGTTCAGACAAGAATTGTAGGAATAGTTTCTACATGCAGATAAAGGCCATCTTCTTGATGATTGAGAGTTCAGCATACAGACCAAGTTCTTTCAAGATGAAAAGTGTTCATAGTGATATAATAATTTTGTGGACAGTTTTCACTAATCTCAGGTGATATTGTACTTAAAGGTAAAGGTTTCCTCTGTCCAGTCGTGTCCTACTCTAGGAGGTGATGCTCATCTCTGTTTCTTGACCAAGGGAGCCAGTGCTGTACAAAGATAACTTCTGGGATCATGTGGCCAGCATGGCTATACACCAAAGGTGCATGAAACCCTGTTAACTTCCCACCAAAGTGGTACCTATTTATCTACTTGCATTTGCTTGTTCTTGAACTGCTAGGTGGGCAGGAGCTGGGGCAAGTAACAGGAGCTCACTCCGATGCGTAGCACTCGGGTCTTGAACCTGGGCTGTCAGCTTTCCAGCTTTCCAGCTGACAAGCTCAGCATCTTTAACCGTGCCTCCTTTTGATATGGTACTTACCAGATGATAAATCAATATACATGGATAAAAGAGCCCTTAAACTCAGAACGTAGAACGTATCAGGAAAAAAAAAAGCATTCCCTTTCACAATACAATCCTTTGAACAGTATGATTGCTGTGTGAAAAAGTATACAGCATCCCTCCTTGACAAATTTTGCAACAGCGCAGAGTTTCTATGCAGAGAAAAAGTATTTGTTCCTCTTTGGATTTCCTCATGTCTTTGCTACTCAATGTTATCAGAGTCTAAGTGAAAAAATAACACCAACGCTTGGTGCTTGCTTCACTTGTTTGCGAAGCAATCATCCAACATTCAAGGTGCCAATGTGAAAATGAAATTGCCCTTTTAGAACCAGTAACTGACGATGGCAGCAGTAGCTGACAACCAAATGTGTCTTGTAATTAGTGATTGCTCTTTCCCGTCGATGTGTAGGAATTTTAGCCCATTCCTTCATGAATTGCTTCAATTCAGTAACGTGTGGGTTTTCTAGCAGAAATTGTGCCTGCCTATATCTGTGGAGGACTGGTCTGAAGCCTGATGTGGCTCTTCCAAATTGTTATATTTGCCCTTCACCCATTGTTTCTGGCTTAGACAATGGGTTTCATCCAGGGGTGAAATCCAGAAGGTTCTGACAGGTTCTGGAGAACCGGTAGCGGAAATTTTGAGCAGTTCAGAGAACCGGTTGAGGAAATTTTGAGTATTTTCAAGAACCAGCAAATACCACCTCTGGCTGGCCCCAGACTGGGGTGGGAATGGAGATTTTGCAATATCCTTCCCCCAAAAATGGGGGGGGGAATGGGGATTTTGCAATATCCTTCCCCTGGAGTGGGGTGGGAATGGAGATTTTGCAGTATCCTTCCCCTGCCATGCCCACCAAGCCACGCCCTAGTAGTAAAAAAAATTGAATTTCACCCCTGCCTCAGACATAAGTATGTTGGAAGTATTCTTGTTAAATCGCAACTCTTCTAGAATTAATTTGCTGGTATGAGAAACATATTATTAACGGATCGCTGATGCTCCAGTTTGGATGACGATTGCTTTCGGTGCAACCATACGAACTAGCAAGGGGCATATTTTGTTACGAACATTGCCTCCCGTTTCTAACAATAAGCACTAACCACACAATATTCTTAATTGAAATATTGCCAGAAATTCAAGGGCTAGGCTCTAGTTCAAGTCCGTCGCTTAATGTTGGACTTTAATTTCAAAGTTGGACATGAGACAGCTATCCAGAACTTAAAAGAGGGTGGAAAAACAGTTTCTGTTCTCCCACCCCCCCCCAAAAAAAAAGCTGAAGAGAGACTGTGATGCTGCCATCGATCTTGAAATATTTATCCATGTTGTGTTGCTGGGATGAACTGGAGAATCCTGGAGAGCAACCTACATTTTACGATACACCGTAAGCAGATAAATGTATGAATGGGAAATTGAAAAGAAGCTAACAATGGAAGGGGGGGAGGGGGTGACGATGATTCAATAAGTGTATTGATTGAACTTGATTTATGTCCAGATTATTAACTGGGATGCTATAAGAAATGTGATATATTGAACAAGGTGAAATATTAGATTGGATCTAGGGAACTCTATACAGGTAGACCTCAACTTATGACCACAGTTGGGATCAGGCTGTCTTTTGCTAAGCAATGTCATTGTTAAATGAGCCATGCCCAATTTATAACTTTTTTTATTAAGTCATTAAGTCAGTCACATGGCCGTTAAGCAAATCCAGCTTCCGCCATTGACTTGGCTTGTTGGAAGATCCCCAAGAGCAGTGTTTCTCAACCTTGGCCACTGGAAGATGTGTGGACTTCAACTCCCAGAATTCCCCAGCCAGCTCTGCAAATGGCAATGTAAATTACATGGCAGTTATTCCACGTGTGAATTTTGGTCACGTGACAACAGGTATGCAGCAATGGTCATATGTGAGGACCGGTTGTAAGCAGAGGTGGGTTTCAGCAGGTTCTGATCAGTTCTGGAGAACCAGTAACGGAAATTTTGAGTAGTTCGGAGAACTGGTAAATACCACCTCTGACTGGCCCCGCCCACATCTATTCTCTGTCTGGAGTGGGGTGGAAATGGAGATTTTACAGTATCCTTCCCCTGCCATGCCCACGAAGCCACACCCACAGAACTGGTAGTAAAAAATTTTGAAACCCACCACTAGTCGTAAGTAACTTTTTTCATTGCCATCATAATTCTGAATGGTTCTTAAAGGAATGGTCATAACTTGAGGACTGCCTGTACTTTCCCTCCAGCTCAAGGCTCACTTAGTGAGATTAGGCTAGGCATTCTCACCAGTACCACTGCACAAGCTTTTTTTAAACTTGGGTTACGACTAGAAGACAAGTGTGGCACAAATGTCATAAATGAAAGATTTTACATGCGATTTACATGGGTTAATAAAAGGTTGGGGAAATACATCACTGAAAAATTGTATGCTTCCTACGATGACCATAATCCTAAAGGGCTTGTGAATACAATTGTGTTTTCAATTAACCAAGATACTGTTTCGTGTTACATGTTAAAAAATAAATACATTAATCCAAGAAACCCGATGGGATTAAAATTGTGGAAGTGATTTAAAAGGTGGGTTTGTGTCGGGCTTTTTATTAGATTGTTTTTGTTGTTGTTAAGTTGTGTAGACGTAGCTGGGAGTGTCGGGTTAACCTGGATAAAGTGCTTCTGATCCATCTTAGGCACCCTTCACATTCAAGGAGCTTCAGATCCAACTACTGCACACCAGTTTACACTTGGGTGGGGTTTTTTGTTTAATGATATGAGAGCGCATCAAACTGTTTCTTTTAAACTTTGCTTAGTCTCTACAGCAGGGGTGTCAAACTCGATTTCATTGAGGGCCGCATCATTGTGTTTGACCTTGTGTGTGTGTGTGTGTGTGTGTGTGTGTGGCTAGGGTGGGCGTGGCTAGCTCAACGCGAGCTTGAGGTTACCAGTGGCTGGATCCGCTTCAAGGTGCTGGTACTCACCTATAAAGCCCTACATGGCATCAGTCCAGGGTAGTTGCAGGACCACCTTCTGCCTTCCTCCCGACGCCCCGTGCGCTCACAAAGGGCTGCCCTCCTCAGGGTGCCATCGGCCAGACAATGTCGGATAGTGGTGCCTGGGGCGAGGGCGTTCTCTGTGGGTGCACCAACCCTCTGGAATGGGTTACCCACTGAGCTCCGGACGGCCCCTGACCTTCAATCCTTCCGCCGTGACCTGAAGACATTGCTGTTCCAACAGATTGGCTGACTGACAGGTGTTTTAAATTTTATTTATTTTATTTTAAATTAATTTTAAATTACTAATTTTAATTTCTGAATTTTTAATTTAAATTGTTTACTGTTGTTTGATGTTGTGAGCCGCCCTGAGTCTTTCGGGAGAAGGGCAGCATATAAATCGAATAAATAAATAAATAAATATTCTAATTTTCTGAGACTGTGAATTTGGGGTTTTCATGAGCTGTAAACCATAATCATCACAATTATAACAAATCAAGGCTTGCACTATCTCGCTTTGTATGTAATGAATCTATCTCATATATTAGTTTCACCTTTACGTTGCATTACTGAAATAAATGAACTTTTGCATGATATTCTAATTTTTTGAGTTTTACCTGTAGGTGTTTGTGGATCTCTAGTAGTGATCCACCGCATGGAAATCCCATTTCTAAATGAAGATTAATAATTTTACTCTGAGATGGAAGGCTTCTGAACTGGTCCAAGCAAATCAATCTAAGTAAATCTCCCTGTTTTCAAAACCATCAAACTGGGGTCAGAATGTTTCCTCTTTTTTTAAAAAAAAATTCTTTGCAGAAGAAATTCTGTACAGTATATTTCTTTTGTTTCTCTAGTGCCCTAGGATTTATACTGATGGTATTTTTAAACTTTATTCTGGGGAGGTGATAGAAAGAGCTGTGGCTGCCCATTGTTGCTGTGATCGGTTGCACACCTCTCCATCTGCTTAAGGCCTCCCTTGCTGCCTGCCTTAAATAGCAGCTGTTGTGAAATAAGTTTGTTTAGGATGTTTCTCTTGGAATTTAAGAAGTATGAGAAGGGAAGCTACAAATGGTTGGAGCCATTAGTTTATTGCCTCCATCTCTTGCCCATTTGGTAAAAAACAAACAAAAACAAAACCTTTAATGCAAATCTCCTGATTTTTACTAAAAAGTCCTCCTCCCCATTTTAAAAAGCCCTTTCTTTTGCTAAAACAATGAGAATGGTTTAAAAATCTTCAAGGTTTGTTGTACATTAATAATTTGACTTCCGGACGACTTCTGGATCCGGTGTAGGCGTCGGCGTCGGCTTCTATCTTGGGCCGCCAACGCGCGTTCTGTTTAATCAGGAAACTCAGTGACGATCAGCTGAGTTTCCTGATAAGAAAGCCGACCCCTTGGGCAAAAAGGGGACGGCGAGCTTTTGGCCTGGGTCGGGTCTTCCCAGGCTGCTGGAGCACAAAGAATCCAGCAGCAGTAAGGAGGACCCCCTGGAAGGCCGAAGAACGCTCCAGGACGGGCTGTTTGCCATTTTGAGGGACACAGACAAGGAGTCCCCACCGACCATTGCTTTACAAGGTTTAAATTACAATGGAATAAGAGCAAACGGAGCACAAAGAGAGTCATCTAATTGCAAGTATAAAGAAAAAAAAAATTAACTCAAGAAGGGAGAAAACTTGCTTAAAGCAGAGAAGTGAAAGTGCTGTTGAAGAAAAGGAACTAGTTTTGCGC
>JANHFM010015665.1:0-11691 GCA_032468115.1 Grayia smithii | reverse complement strand
AGGAAGGAAGGAAGGAAGGAAGGAAGGAAGGAAGGAAGGAAGGAAGGAAACAGGAAGACTGTTGCTATCTACAGAGGCCAATGCAATAAGCTTTTTTATTTAATTTTTAATATACTTTTTGGTGGTGTCTTCCAAATTTCCCATCTCTAGTTGCCAAATTCATTAAAGTGTTAATGAATAAAATCAGTTCAGAATAACAATAATAAATCACAGTTCTGATTCTACTATTATCATTAGATATACCTGCTCTTCCTCCCTACAATAGACTTAGTGAGTATGCATCAGAAGTGGGATTCACATACTGTAGCAACCGGTTTGCCCAGCACTGGAAATGTGAGTGCACATGCTCGCTTCATTTGTGTGCACCAAATGTGCATGGATGCAGTGTCACAAAACATGGCAATTTGCACACATGCACCATCCGCATATGCATGCCATGTCAAACAACACAGCGATTCACACACATGTGCCATCTACACATGTATGTGGCATCAAAAACACAGTGATATAGGACAAGATTGCAGGTGAGCAGGCAGGTCACCTGAACTGCCTGAACCGGTCCAAAACCTGTCCGAAACCAGCTGGATACCACCTATGGTATGCATGCATCTGCTCACATGAATACTCATCTGAATTCCCTTTGGGTAATCAAGAGTATCTCAGCACATTTCTGTTTTTGTCTGTCATTATTCTGAGTATTGGTGGAGGCATCAGCCAGAAATGGGTTGTGCTCGTCTATTCAGATGAAGGACTGAGCCTGTCAAAATTGTTAAATACTGCCCTTGTTGCTGGGGAATCCCAGCTTTTGGCTCAGTCCTTCAGACTGGACGGACATGTTGGAAATTTATTTTCCCTTTTCTGGCTCTTCTTTGCCTTATTCTGTGAGGATAATTGTTGATCTGTTTGTCTGCATTTGTGGGTACGTCTGCACTGTTTCGAGCTAGTTAGGGTTCTGTAATTCTGGGGTCAGGGCTTTGGCTGTGCCACCATTGACAGGCCCTTACATCAGGCCTGCCATCTCCCCACTTTTCCTGTGTAGGAGGCTCGTGCTGCAATGTATATTTCTGTTTTTTCATCTGAGGCTGTGGGGGGAGGCATGCAGGAGCTTTGCACTCCAAATTTACTTCAAACAGCCTGTGGAGCTGTCAAACCACTGCAGGAGCCTCACGCTCCAACTCTGCTTTCCAAAGTTGAGTCAGGAACTTCACACTCACTCAAGCTTATCAGGCAGCCATTTTAGATCATTGCAGCTACCTGATTTCTCTGATTGATTCAGGAACTTCGCGCTCCCTCAAAGTGCTTTATGCTGCCTCAGGGCTCGTTGGGCGGACTTTTTACAACATCGCAACCGCCTGACTTCTACAATTGATTCAGGAGCTTCGCGCTCCCTCAAATACCTCATGGTCCCTCAAAGCTTGTCAGGCGGCCATTTTACAGCATCACAGCTGCCCGACTTCATTTATAGACGACAGCGGCGGTCCGGTTCCCTCACAAATTGACAGCCCAGACCTTTTCTGAGAGGATTGCCTGCGCTCAGCTGCTCTGCGCTCTCCCACTCTTTGGGATTGCTGACTCAGTAGTCTTGTGCTCCAAACTTCCACATGTGGCCGGACGGCCATTTTAACAACCATGTGCGCTTTGTTCAGTGGAACAGTGCATTCTGGAGCTTCGCACTCCCTAGTGCCTACTTGACAAACCAGACTCGTGCTGCTTGTTTCCAGTGGTGAACAGCTGTCCATTGGATCCTAGGGGCTATCCTTCATAGGAGCTTCATGCTCCCTTCTTGAGTTTCTGTCCCTCCTCACAGGGAGGACGTGGCAGCCTTTTTCAGGCATACTGGACCTAAATACATCCAAATAACCGCTGCAAGGTGTAATCATGTGCACTGTTCCGTGCCAAGACCCAATAGACGGCCATTGATTCTCTGGCGCTTGCTTACTGGCTTGAAAATGCCAAAAGCACAATGTAAATCTAAGAGAGCTGAGCAGGTGGTGGATTCTCGCCAGAACCTTAATATGGCAGAGAATCTACCCAAGCTGGTGCTTCTGAGGCACATGGGAGGGCTAAATCTGACAATCGGGCACATCATAAATCAAGCCGCCATTCTAAAGCATCCTTGAAGGATGAACAGTGCAGAGTTTTAGCCTTACAAAAAATCTGTAGCAAAGCCTCATCCCTGACTGTGCCACTGGGGAGCATTCCCCATACAGCTTCTGCAGCCCTGCCACAACCTAGGTCACCAGATCTCACTGTTGACCAAGTATCACTGTGGTATTGTCAGTTGACTATTCCATCGGTGGCCTTATGGGGTCCTCAGTCACCTCCTCCAGCTCCAGCCCAGGCTCCTCTTCAGTTGGCCGTTTTATCAGCCATGATGCCCCCTGGGGCTTGCCTACCTGATAATTTTCAGGATATTTTGACCAGGGCCATTGACCAAACCCTTTTGGCTACCTTTAACCACCCTGGCCAGAAGTCCGCGGAGATGTCAGTAGTTTCTGAGGCTCCCGGTGAGCTCTACGCAGAGAACCGCCAATAGGTTTGTGACCTTGAGTCTCCGGTTCGTCTGGTGATGGTCACTCTTTGCTGGTCAAGGACATTGAACACACTGGCCACAACCTGTTGGATGACAAAGGCCTCTTGCCCGAACAGCTGCCTTTTACTGGGCTTTTTCTGCCAGCAATTTTCAAATTGCTTTTGTTCAAAGCAACTAATGCCACTCGGCTGGGATGTCCCCCAGAGGGGGAGCTTCTATCTACATCCCAGGGCATTCTGGAACCACTTTTTTCCGAACCACACAGGCAGGTGAATGGGATTCTTGCTCCTCCCATGTTCATCAACGTAGTACAGAAACAGTGGGCAGCTCTCGGTTCGGCTCCTATGCCTTTGGCGATGGACCACAGATTTTTCAACATGGCCCCTGAGATGGCTTCAATTCTGCAGATCGCTTCTGTTGACACAGTGGTCACAGCTCTGCTGCCAAATTCCACTATTCCTGGTGAGCTGGAAGAAGGGCTCCAACCTGAGGAACACAGGTCAGATCAATCCCTGAAGTGGGCCCACCAGAGGGCCGTGTGGGCAATTCGCTTGGCTTCTGCAGCCTCTTTCTTCAACAGGGCGACCTGCAGGACACACAGCTGCAGCAGAATTTAAACAAAATAATTGTTGCAGTCCAATTTTCTGCAGATGTGATCTTAAACTCAGCCCAGTTTGCCTCCAGGTCAATGGAGTCCACAGTAGCGGTACAGCATTTGCTTTGGCTCCGGCACTGGCTGGCTGATGCCCATCATAAATGGCAGTTGGCTTCTGCCCCTTTGCAGGTATTATTTGGTCCCGCCTTGGAACCACTTTTAGTGGAAACCAAGGATAAGAGGAAAATACTACCGAGTGCTCAACGCAAGACCGAGTTCTGCTACTCAGTGCCTTACCACAGACAGCTTTCTAGGGGAGCTGACTAGGGTGTGGCTGCATCCTGGTTCCACCCTTCCTTTGGGTCTAGGCAGCAGGGACAGCACAACAGGACCTCTCAAGATAAACCCTATTCAGGCCATCGGCCCTTTGGGGTGGACTGGGTCAACCATTCCACCGCCAGCACTAACTGCCGGTCTGATCCTCCCATCAGGGGCAGATTGGCTATCTTTGCTGATTGATGGGATCAGATTATGTCTGACACCTGGGTCAGGGATACTGTAAGATCTGGTCTATCCCTTGAATTCGTTTCTACTCCACCAATGTTTTTTATCTGCTCTCTGGTCTCTAAGGACCGTAACAGGAGGGCCCTCATGGAATCGGCAGTACAACATCTTCTGGACATTAGAGCTATCCAAAAGGTGCTGGAGGCCCAGGCAGGGCAAGGCTTTTATTCCCTTTTATTTCTTGTGCTAAGTCATCGGGCGGGTGGAGACCTATTCTTGACCTTAAACATCTGAATTGATACATCGTATACAGACAGTTTAAAATACAGTCTTTGCAATCCATTTTGGCTGGCATTAGGAAGGTTGCCTTCCTCACTTGAAAAACCTCACTGAGGCTTACTTACATATTCCTATTTGTTTGCCCCATCACAAATTTCTCAGATTCTACTATGCTGGTAATCATTATCAATATTGGGCATTGCCCTTTGGGCTTTCTTCTGCTTCACACACCTGTACCAAGGTGCTAGCCGCTTTGGTAGCCCATCTCTGGGCCATCCCTGTCTGTGTTCAATATTACCTGGATGGCATTTTAATCCAGTCCTCTTCTAGGCAGCACTCAGTTGAGGATCTCCAGGTAACCATTTCCTGTCTCAAGGAGCATGGATTTTCTGTAAATATGGAAAAGAGTCACTTGGATCCCTGCACTCGTATTAATCATCTCGAGGTGGTTATTGACTCCCTAGAAGGGAAAGTGTACTTATCCTTGGAGCAGCTGACCAGTCTTAGGGACCTTGTTAAGGTGGTCCAAGCCAAACAGAAGGTGTCCTTGGCACTTCTGTCAATGGTCCTTGGTAAAATGGTCTTGGCCATTCAGATTACCCTGTGGGTGTGGCTTCATTTATGAGACCTTCAATGGTTTCTTTTACCTTTTCAGAAGGCAGGAAAGGGCAATTCCCTAGCAAAGGTCCAAGTTCTACCCAACCTCTGCAGGTCCCTCAATTGGTGGTGATCTCCAGCCATAGCCAAGGGATGGCTGTTTCTCAAACTGCAACACTTGGTCTTAATGACAGACACCAGCCTAGTCGGTTGGAGGGCACACCTCCAGTCGCAGGTTGCTCAAGGTCACGGGTCGGGCACAACCTCCAGTGCAGCATCAACTGGATGGAGTTGCATGCAGTTTATCTGGAACTTCGATATTTTTGTCGGTTCATCCTGAACACCCAAGTATTGATGTTGACCAACAATACTACCACAAAGACGCACATCAATCTCCAACAGGGCACCCATTCACTGAGCTTCATGTTAGAGGCCTTTGGGCAGAATAACATCTTCAGTCATTGTCAGCGGAGCACATCTCTGGGGTGTCCAATGTGCAGGTGGACTGGCTCAGTCACCAGGTCACTGACCATGCAGAATGGAACCTGCACCCGTCCCTCTTCTGGGATTTGATGGACCATTTCGGCCTCCATGAGGTGGATTTGTTTGCAGCCCCAGAGAATGCACAACTGCCATGATTTTTCGCCTGAATTCCACTCAGCGGGTGGAGGGCATGGACGCGTTTTGGTGTTCATGGGTGCAAGGTCTCCTTTATGCGTTCCCGCCGAAACCCCTCATTATGAAGGTGGTGTGGAAGATACTGCAGGAACAGGCAGAGATCGTGCTTGTAGCGCCTCTGTATGAGCCCTGATGGGAGACCAGCCTCCGATTGTTATCCTGCAAGGTCACCTTCTTGGTGGTGATCACCTCAACCCGGCAGATCTTGGAAATTGCTGCCCTTTTCATCAGCAGTGACCTCTGCATTTTCGACCCTGACCAAGTGGTTCTTCGCCTCGATCCGGCTTTTATTCCCAAAATGAACACTCCATTCCACAGGATGCAGGAGCTGATTCTTCCAAACTTCTGCCCCAACCCTATCCACCTATTGGAATGCCGCTGGCACTCCTTGGATGTTTGGAGGGCTCTTCGTATTTACCTGAGGAGAACTGCTGATTTCTGACAGACAGAGTCATTGTTTGTTTCCTTTACCCCAGTTTCTCTGGGTTCTAAAGTTACCTCATCTACCATCAGTTGTTGGATTCACCACACCATCACCAAGGCATATGAGCTCCATTCCTTCCCACGGCTAGTTCGCCTGAGGGAGTATTCTACCGACAGTGCGGCCACATCAGCTGCATGAGCCATGCAAGCATCGTTGCTGGAAATCTCCAGGATGGTGACTTGGACTTCCCCTTCACCCTTCATTAAGCACTATCACTGGACCAGTTTGCTTCGATGGAAGCTGCATTTGGCTGCAGAGTGTTGCAACGGGTGCATACTGGGGGGGGGGAGTCCCTGGACCAGACTGGGGCCCACCATTGATCTGGGACAGCAAGCTTTGGTATGTCCCATTTCTGGCTGATGTCTCCACCAATATGAGAAGGGACATTGGTTCTTACTTGACATGCATCTTCTCGTTGAGTGGAGGCATCAGCCAGTCCCACCCTCTGTCTGTCTGGTCTTTTTCTATCTAAATTTCTTCTTTTTCCAACACATTGAGTCTGTTTCTTCGTCTTTGCCGAAAGCTGGAAACAAGGGTGGGACTTAACAACTTTGACAGGCTCAGTCCTTCATCTGAATAGATGAGCACAGTCCATTTTTGGCTGATGTCTCACTCAATGAGAAGGTGTGTGTCAGGTAAGAACCAACAACCCTTTTCATCTTAAAAATCCTGCATAAAAATGTCTAAATTATGATTTTTTCAAACAAAACAGCTGTTTCATGACCTTATGTAATAAAATGTTTCTTCCAACAAAATGTTGCTTCCGCTGTTTTGTTTTCAATATTTTATATTTTAATGTGTCCTGCAACTTTTATATATTTGGTGCCTGAAATATTGCAGCAGAATGGCACAAAATTAAAAAAAATGTTAGTGATATGGAATTAACTGCTACAGGGGCAATTTTGGTATTTTAAGTATAACTCTTTACTTTATCTTCTTTGAAATCTTGATGAGGAAGTAATATCCAGAGTATATATCTTATCAATCTGCATGGTAAGTCACAATACATATATACATTGGGGAATAATTCTTTAGTTTTATTCTTTCAGCATGCTTTTTTAAATTTTTTAACGTGGAACGATTGCAGAATTTTCCATCCATATCCATTTCAGACGATCTTTACAGAAGGATACATTTGATAATGTCAGAAGTTGCTAAGAGATCCAGAAGACTCTAGAGGGTTGAATCTCCCTACTTTTGTACTAAAATAGATGATTCTACTATGCAATCAAAACAGTTTCATTGCCAGAATTAGGGCTAAACTGGATTATTGTAATGTGACTTTCATTGGGGTCCTGACAATGATCAAGGTGTTGCAATTGTGCAGAACTCATTCCTATTTTTAAGTCATTATCAAAGTGGGAAAATATATTTTGAATTATTGAATTTATAATTTAAAAAAATTGTTGGTCATCTTAGGCGGGCTTTGTTTAAAATTCTGGGCTCTTCTCTGAGGAAAATTGATGCAAAAATAAAACGAAAAATAATATAATAATAATATTTCTTCTGGGGAAAATACATGTTTCAAATAGTAGATACAAAACAATTTCCAAGATATTGTCTGGTCAATAGATTAAGTGATAGCCGGGGCTTCTGGCGGTGACATCATTGTGAAGAGGGTGAGAAAACAGGGATTCGTAACCGAAAACCCTAAATTTCTCTGCCTGGAGCTCTTTAAGGTCGTCCTTGATCCCATAGATGTCGGGAAACAAAAGGGGAAATCCTGAAGCCACTGGTCAGTGCAAGCGAAGGAGGATCCCAGTGAGTGAAACAACAAACGAAGGAAGACAAGTGGTAAAGATAGGATCCTTGGGTCGAAGGAAAACAGAGAGAGGAGAAGGGAATGAATTAACAGAGGATATAAAAAAACTATTTCTTGAGACTAAGAACTATTTTATGAGATTAGGAGATTTGGAACTTTGAAATCTTTAATTGGAATTGGTGACTGTAGACAGTAGATATTGTAGATATTGAGACACAGATGCAGACAGGAAGAAAAGAACTTTATAGAGGGACTGGAGGACAGACATAAAGATTTGAAAGAAACTGCTGCAACAGTGTCCCAGATAATTACAACCAAAAGCAAAGTGACAGAGGGAAGAAAACGACAAAGAAGTACCAAATAAAAATAAAATATAGACTTATATACATTTATATATATAAAATAGTAAAGTAAAGTAATCCATTATAATTGAATATTGAACTGTTTTATTATTGAGATTGAAGGAAAGTATAAATTGTAAGAGAATATTGAATTACTGAATTAAGGGATTAAGTAATGGATGATAGAAGTATATAAAGATAAATAGAATTAGAAGAAAATTAACTATATATTGTATTGATTGAATATATATGGTACTTTAAGATTTACATATACTGTATAGAATAATATAATATAACAATATATATATATATTATATATAAGATAATAGAATAGAATATACTGTATATATTGAAAGTGTGGATTATTGTTATATGATATTGTGGAAAAACTTTATGAGAGTTATAAAAATGTCAACCACAACAACCATAACTAAAACAGGGAAAAAACCAACAATGAACCCTACACCAATAACGACCTCACCATTAAATCAAAGAACAATAGAGAACATGATAGGAAGGGAAAAAGAAAAAACAGAGGTGGCAGTAAATAGTATGCAAAATATGTTGCAGATGATTCAAGAAAAACTACTGAAAACACAAGAGAAGATTGTGGATAATCATGAGGAAATGAAAATATTTCATAAAGAAATTAAAAATGAGATCGGAGAAGTAAGGGAGGATATTAAAAATATGAATGACAGAATTGGAGATATTCAACAAGCAATGTCAGAAAATGAACAAAAACTAAAAAAAATGGAAACAAAAATATATCAAGTAGAGCTAAACATGGAGATGATGGAACAGAAATCAAAACAATTAAATAAGGAACTGTCAGATTCCATAGCAATGCTGGAAATGGAAAAAGACTCATTTTTTCTATGATTTCAAAATGTAGCAGAAGAGAAAGATAAAGAATTGGGAGAAAAGTTGGTGAAAATATTGTCAGAATTAACACAAAGTGATAAGATAGAAATTAGAGCACAGATTGATGAAATTTATCGAGTGCATACTAATTACATAAGAAGACATAGATTGGCAAGGGAAGTACATATCAGATTTGCAAAACGAACACTTAGGGATGAAATTTATTAAAAAATCCAGAGAAGAAACAATTACGTACAAGGGTAGAAAAATTATAATTCTAAAACAGATTCCAAGAAGGATTAGGAATCAACGCCAACAATACCAGTTTTTAACATCTCAATTAATTAAATATAAAATGATGTTTAGGTGGTTAACACCAGATGGAATCTTAATAACATGGCAAGATAAAAAATACAAAATAGATACAGTAGAAAAAGCAAGGGAGTTCTTTAATCTGCATTTCGTACAGGAAGAGGAACAGGAAAGCAAAGAGGAAACGGAGCATAAAAGTCAAGAAGATGACCAAATAGAAGAAAGGGAGTGAGAAAGAGAAATAAGAAGGAGTCAGGAAATAGAACGAGAAGAAAGAGAAGCAGCAAGAGAAAGAGTACGGATGGAGACAAGATATACCAAAAGACAACAACAGTAAAAATGGAGGAGGTACTTTTTTTCTGTAAACATAAATGGATTAAATGCACCAAAGAAAAGAACACAAACATTTGCAAAATTACGTAAATTAGAAGCAGATATGATTTGCCTTCAAGGGGTACATATAAAAAAAGGATATCAAAAACTATTAGAGAACCCAAAACTAGTAAGATTGTACACATCATTGATACAAAAAAAGAAAAGAGGAATTGCGATCTACGTAAAAGAAAGGATAAAATCAAAATTAATTTATTCAGATGAGGAGAGTAGAATCGCAATGATAGAATTAGAAATGGAGAAAAAGAAAATATTATTAATAGTAATATATGCACCAAATAAAAACCAACATGGATTCTTTGAAAAAATACACGGTATATTAACAGATTTGGAATATGAAAATATTTGCCTAATTGGAGATTACAATGTGATAGTAGATGTTAAAGAAGATTATAAGAGTAGTAAGAAAAATAAAAAGAGGAAAGAAACATTACCAAAAGAATTTTTCAATATGGCAATTAAAAAAAGTAGAACACAAACTACAGGAGGATCCCAAAAATAAAAATGCAAGAGAGGAATGGAATATAATTAAACATAAAATTAATTTGACAACCCAAAAAGAAATAGCTCAGAAAATAAAAATGGCAAAACAAAATTATTTTGAATTTGCAAATAAAACTAGTAGATGGCTGGTGTATAAATTAAAAAAAAGAAAGAGATAAAAGAATGATATATCAACTTAAGGATGAGAATGGGATAATGCAATATAGGAGAGAATCCAAAAAGAAAATTATTCAAACATTTTTTTTCTGAATTATATAATCAGGAAGAAATAGAGGAAGAAAAAGTCAAACAATATATTGAGAGCTCAAGTATGAATAAAATCACAGAAGAACAAAAAGAATTATTAAATAGCCCAATAACCAAAGAGGAATTTGAATTGGCATTGCAAAAACAAAAAAAACAATAAAACACAGGGTCCAGATGGATTGCCAGCAGAACTGTACAAAAACACCCAAGAAATAATGGGAGAGAGAATGCTGGAAATATTTAATGAAGCTTTGGGAAATGGCAAAGATTCCACTAACTTGGACAGAGGCAATAATTACCCTCATCCCCAAAGAAGACTTGCATCATCAGCAAATACAAAACTATAGACCAATTTCCTTACTAAACACCGATTATAAGATATTCGCTGCAATCATAGTTAAAAGACTTAAGAACATTTTGAATGACTATATACACCAAGATGAAAACGGATTCCTGACAGGTTGACAAATTAAAAACAATACAAGAACAATAATAAATACACTAGAATTCTATGAACAACATCCAGAGAAACAAGCTTCACTGGTTTTCCTTGATGCCCAAGAAGAGTTTGACAATTTAAATTGGATATTTCTAATGGAACAGTTAAAATTTATGGAATTTGGGACAAAATTTATAAAAATGATAGGAAAATTTATACAAAACAAATGGCAAGAGTAATTATGAATGAACAATTTGGCATAACAAAAGGAGTGAGACAAGGTTGCCCACTTGCTCCACTTCTATATATACTAACATTAGAGATGCTTTTGAAAAATGTCAGAGAAGATCAAGAAATAAAAGGATTAAAAATAAAGAATATAAAATTCAGGCTTTTGCCGATGATATGGTGTTTATAGTAGAAGAACCACTAGAATCAGGTCCAAAATTAATTAAGAAATTAAGTAGGAGGACTCAAAATTAATAAAAATAAATCAAAATTGGTAACTAAAAGCATGACTAAGAAACAGGAAAATGATTTGGAGAATAGTATACACAAATACAAGTAACTAAGAAAATAAATTATCTAGGGATTTGGTTATCAGCTCATGGCTCCACAATTAAAGAGGATAATTATGACAAATTAGTATTGCGGATTAAGAAAGTTTTGGATAATTGGAGAAATTTAAAGTTATCTTTATTGGGAAGGATTAACACTATAAAAATGAATATTTTGCCAAAACTGTTGTTCTTATTTCAGGTGATACCATTAAAACTACAAAAAAAAATTGGGGAAATTTAAACAGAACAATTGCTAAATTTATATGGCATGGAAAATGTCCAAGAATTAGGCTCAAACTCTTACAGGAGATGAAGGACAGAGGGGGAGTAGCACTCCCAGAATGGGAACTTAACCACCAAGCAGCTGGTTTAACTTGGCTAAAGGAATGGATACAACTAAGGGATAAAAGAACAATAGCAATAGAAGGTCATGATTTACAAGCAGGATGGCATGCATTCCTTTAGGATGATAAACATAAAACACATAATTATTTCAGGAGACATATATTAAGGAATGCACTACTACAAACTTGGCTGAAAATTAAAAAACAACACTATACAAAATTACCAATTTGGATCTCACCTACAGAAGCACTAAAA